>JALXFT010002179.1:0-49464 GCA_023376895.1 Aspiorhynchus laticeps | reverse complement strand
CTTCATTTCAAAGTAGACACTTCCAGCTTTCTATAGATATAACTCCCATGTCCGTGGGTTGAGTTTTCGCTGAGTTACAGCTCATTTTAGTGACGTTTTTTGAAGAGCAGCTCGCGGAGATGGAGAAGACAAAGAGCGCATCCTGTTTGTTTTCTTTTTTTTTTCGAAAACCACAAAGTTTTGTTGTTATTGTGAGTGTACACAAAAATAATAGACACTTCAAAGTTTCAATTGATGTATAACACTTATCTGTACGACCAAAATCGACGGAGTATTTTTAATGTCTTTTGCACTGGTCTTAAAAAAAACGAGTTGGTATCGCCGGCGATACAGCCGTCCCCTTAGGGTTATTAAGAATAGCTATATCCCAGATGAAAAATGGGAACAAATCACTCCAGAAGAAAATAGAAAAATAATAGATAAAAGAAAAAATATTACAATTACCCTCAAGAAGGTGAGGAGAAATAAAGTGATTGAGCAAACACAGAGGAAACAGGAAGAAAGAAAAGAGGAATAAAACTTCAGAAGCAGAATAGAGATAGGTAGGCATACTGAAGCAGAAGATTTGTGACCCCAGAGTGATAGAAAGAGATAATCAATTATTTGTGGATTTAGAAGGAATTATGTACCTTGTGGATACGAGAACCTCTTATAAACACCTCACAACCTATTGCACCATTTAGTGAGGATTTTGAAAGTAAATTGACAGAATATCACTCTCAGGGGTCAGGAGAATAACTGTCAGATTCAGATGAGCAAGAAACAACGGACAGTAACAGTAGTGACTCATCAGAAGATGATCTTAGAGAAGTAAGATTGCGAAATAAGAGAGCAGGCAAGTTAGAGCTAAAAGAGTGTTACATCAAATAAATAACAATTGGCCTGAAGTTTATATTAAAGGGATAAAATACAAAAGTACTAGCAGCAGAGAAAGAGGCAGACAATTAGTGTGATCAAAAAGTAATCAGAGGACGCAGTTTAATTTATGGTCAAATGAGGTCAGCAAGTAGATCTCCATCAGCCAAAAGCATAGCTGGGGCAAAAGATTGGACAAAGTCTGGTAAGCGGGCTATATTTCAGGAAGGATATTCTTATATGGGGAAGGCAGTTAGGGAGATGGATAGAATGCTAAAGGTCCTTAAAAAAGAAAATAAAGAGCTACGAATGGCATTAGAAGAGTCAGAACCTGAATACAGAATGGAGAAAGACTCAGACTCAGATGAATTTGAAGACTGGGAAGATGAGCCCAGAGAACAGACAAGGAGAGTCAGGATTAGATCATCCACACCAGTTCCAGTGAACAGGACAACTCATAGATACCTCAGATTTAATGCCTCAAAAGAGTCATGAGAAGAACAGGTTGATTTACAATCTAAATTATTAGAGATAAACTTAACTGAGGCTGTGAGGCAGCAGGTCGGAGGCAGGAAACAGGGCGAGGACCTCAGTGTTTACGCAAACCACATTATGAAAGCAGCTGAAGCTGCAAGACTTGGCAAAGATTCAATCACCAGGTTAGTGCACACTTGTACAGGCCATGCTGTCTCTGCGGAGGCCTTAGAGAGCACGCAAAAATTGACCGGGACAGAGGATAAATTTAAACAGTGGAAAAAGACTTAGTTGAAGCTCAAAAAGTTGGTGTACTAATATTAAGTATGTGGCTGTCAACAGAAGATGAAATCCCTCATGAGGACAAGCTTAGGTTGTTGCATGAAGTAGGTAGAAGTATACCTGGAGGACACATATTAGCCACAATATTAAACAATGCCAGCAAAAAATAAATTAAAAACAGATTAGCAGAGTATGATCTTACTACTCAGCATGTAAAAAAGAAAAGAGAAAAATCGCTCAGAGCAGGTTTATAAAAAAGGTGGCAGCATTAAACCATTTAAACCTAGAACAGGGGAGCAGAAAATATATAATACTAGGTTCCAGAGTAGGCAGAGTAACCAAAGTGTCCCTAGTCCTGGGAAGTGGACTAATCAGAGACCAAAAAATTGGGGAAAAGGGAAGCCCAGAATAGCAAATAAGACCGTGACAGCTGTTAAGAATAGCTATATCCCAGATGAAAAATGGGAACAAATCACTCCAGAAGAAAAGAGAAAAATAATAGATAAAACAAAAAATAGTACAATTACCCTCAAGAAGGTGAGGAGAAATAAAGTGATTGAGCAAACACAGAAGAAACAGGAAGAAAGAAAAGAGGAATAAAACTTCAGAAGCAGAATAGAGATAGGTAGGCATATTGAAGCAGAAGATTTGTGACCCCAGAGTGATAGAAAGAGATAATCAATTATTTGTGGATTTAGAAGGAATTATGTACCTTGTGGATACGAGAGCCTCTTATAAACACCTCACAACCTACTGCACCATTTAGTGAGGATTTTGAAAGTAAAATGACAGAATACCACTCTCAGGGGTCAGGAGAATAACTGTCAGATTCAGATGAGCAAGAAACAACGGACAGTAACAGTAGTGACTCATCAGAAGATGATCTTAGAGAAGTAAGATTGCGAAATAAAAGAGCAGGCAAGTTAGAGCTAAGAAGTGTGTTACATCAAATAAATAACGATTGGCCTGAGGTTTATATTAAAGGGATAAAATACAAAAGTCCTAGCAGCAGAGAAAGAGGCAGACAATTAGTGTGATCAAAAATTAATCAGAGGACGCAGTTTAATTTATGGTCAAATGAGGTCAGCAAGTAGATCTCCATCAGCCAAAAGCATAGCTGGGGCAGAAGATTTGACAAAGTCTGGTAAGCAGGCTATATTTCAGGAAGGATATTCGTATATGGGGAAGGCAGTTAGGGAGATGGATAGAATGCTAAAGGTCCTTAAAAAAGAAAATAAAGAGCTACGAATGGCATTAGAAGAGTCAGAACCTGAATACAGAATGGAGAAAGACTCAGACTCAGATGAATTTGAAGACTGGGAAGATGAGCCCAGAGAACAGACAAGGAGAGTCAGGATTAGATCATCCACACCAGTTCCAGTGAACAGGACAACTCATAGATACCTCAGATTTAATGCCTCAAAAGAGTCATGAGAAGAACAGGTTGATTTACAATCTAAATTATTAGAGATAAACTTAACTGAGGCTGTGAGGCAGCAGGTCGGAGGCAGGAAAAAGGGCGAGGACCTCAGTGTTTACGCAAACCACATTATGAAAGCAGCTGTAGCTGCAAGACTTGGCAAAGATTCAATCACCAGGTTAGTGCACACTTGTACAGGCCATGCTGTCTCTGCGGAGGCCTTAGAGAGCACGCAAAAATTGACCGGGACAGAGGATAAATTTAAACAGTGGAAAAAGACTTAGTTGAAGCTCAAAAAGTTGGTGTACTAATATTAAGTATGTGGCTGTCAACAGAAGATGCAATCCCTCATGAGGACAAGATTAGGTTGTTGCATGAAGTAGGTAGAAGTATACCTGGAAGACACGTATTAGCCACAATATTAAACGATGCCAGCAAAAAATAAATCGAAAACAGATTAGCAGAGTATGATCTTACTACTCAGCATGTAAAAAAGAAAAGAGAAAAATCACTTAGAGCAGGTTTATAAAAAAGGTGGCAGCATTAAACCATTTAAACCTAGAACAGGGGAGCAGAAAATATATAATACTAGGTTCCAGAGTAGGCAGAGTAACCAAAGTGTCCCTAGTCCTGGGAAGTGGACTAATCAGAGACCAAAAAATTGGGGAAAAGGGAAGCCCAGAATAGCAAATAAGACCGTGACAGCTGTTAAGAATAGCTATATCCCAGATGAAAAATGGGAACAAATCACTCCAGAAGAAAAGAGAAAAATAATAGATAAAATAAAAAATATTACAATTACCCTCAAGAAGGTGAGGAGAAATAAAGTGATTGAGCAAACACAGAAGAAACAGGAAGAAAGAAAAGAGGAATACAACTTCAGAAGCAGAATAGAGATAGGTAGGCATACTGAAGCAGAAGATTTGTGACCCCAGAGTGATAGAAAGAGATAATCAATTATTTGTGGATTTACAAGGAATTATGTACCTTGTGGATACGAGAACCTCTTATAAACACCTCACAACCTATTGCACCATTTAGTGAGGATTTTGAAAGTAAAATGACAGAATACCACTCTCAGGGGTCAGGAGAATGACTGTCAGATTCAGATGAGCAAGAAACAACGGACAGTAACAGTAGTGACTCATCAGAAGATGATCTTAGAGAAGTAAGATTGCGAAATAAGAGAGCAGGCAAGTTAGAGCTAAAAGAGTGTTACATCAAATAAATAACAATTGGCCTGAAGTTAATATTAACTCTTTCCCCGCCAGTTTTAAAAAAAAAAAAAAGTTGCCAGCCACCGCCAGCATTTTTGATGATTTTCACCTAAATTTGACGGCCCTCAGAATATTTTCTGCTATGAATATATGAACATACTATATATCAAAATAAAGAACCGAGCCTCTGCTTTTAATTAAAAACTATTTTATTCTATCTTCATGTGTTCATGTTTTATCACCACTTGAATGCACAAACACACACATATAGGCTACATACATACTGTACACGTACATACACACACACACACACACACAAACATATATATATATATATATATATATATATATATATATATAGATAGATAGATAGATAGATATAGATATATAGATCACGCACTCATACACACACACACACACATATTCAGATTGACGGGTTATCGGTCCATCCACGACACAACTAGAGATGTTTCTGTGTCTGTAAAGGCATCTCTCTCACTGACTACCTCATCCCGATCAGATTCAAAATGGTCAAAACATGATCTACATGTTCTCTGATCCTTCCATTCATGTGGATATTCTTGTATTCGGACCTGCAAGACCCGGAAGTCCCGAAACTCATTCAGGACATGCGCTAGGGCTTTCCTTACCGTAATATACCTAGAACACGGATTGCCGTAAAAACTCGTCTTTGGTGGGGAAGCGTTGTCTCTTAATTGATGAGATATCTCGTCAATGGTGGGGAAAGAGTTAAAGGGATAAAATACAAAAGTCCTAGCAGCAGAGAAAGAGGCAGACAATTAGTGTGATCAAAAAGTAATAAGAGGACGCAGTTTAATTTATGGTCAAATGAGGTCAGCAAGTAGATCCCCATCAGCCAAAAGCATAGCTGGGGCAAAAGATTGGACAAAGTCTGGTAAGCAGACTATATTTCAGGAAGGATATTCTTATATGGGGAAGGCAGTTAGGGAGATGGATAGAATAAAGGTCCTAAAACGGATAATCTGGTCAATTGCAACCATTGCTAAAGTACTAATGGAAAATGGTGATGGAGAACAAATAATGTCACCAAAAGTATGAGATGCCAGTTTGGACAAATTGACGAAGAACGTTGGCCAAACAGAATAATTGAAAAAGTTGGCAGGGTGTCATGAGTGCCTATAGACTTCTGGATAGGGGTTAGCCCTCAGAAAAAGAAAGGTGCAAAACCTACACAACAAAAACCTATTATGGAAGGAGAAACAGAAGATCTACCGACACACAGACTGACTCTGATGATTAAGGTAGTCATGAATTTGACCACAACACCAGAACCTGAAATACTTGCCTGTGCGGTCAAAATGGAACTGGCTCGGGAATAATGTGCAGGGTTATTCTTGAGTCAGACATGACCGTTGAAAAAGGAGATAGAGGGGGCCCCCGGAAAACTCCCATTAATTGTTTTTGTTTTATTTTTCAGGAACTATGAAATTGGATGATGGAGATAAACGAGAAAATTGGGCAAAAAAAATTTAAGAAATGGAAAGAACCGTGCCTGCCCAAACCAGTATTACTAGTAACTTTAGTGATAAGGACCATAACATTGGCAGGGATATGGCCTTTGGTTGATTTTGCAACCAAATTAATAGTAGTGGACCAAATTTACATACAAGAAGTTGCAAATTGTACTATAGTAGAGATAAAAGTGTTAAATTGCAAAAAGTCTACTTTAGAAGAATGTAGCCAATGTACAGAAATAGTGGGAAAATACACAAAAGGAACTAATACAATGGTAAAATGTAGATTGAGAAGGGAAATATTTAACATTACTCAAATAAGAAAAACATGGATTTGGCATAGAAAAAGTGGAATAGAATATGTAGGACCTGGAGAAAAACATGGGTGCTATCAAACACATCAAGAGCATGTAAAAATAGATAATAGAGAATATAAAGTTGACCCAACACGAGTAAGCGTAACTGCCAGAAAGACTGAAATTAAAAATAAACCCATAACGAAACTTCAAAATTCTATGTTAGTTTTTGAAGGAGAATGTCAGAAATACATTACAAAAAACAAGTATAAAATGTATGAAACCCCTGTGAAATTGAAAGATCCTTTTCCATGGATAAATTGGCATAGTAAGACAAATAGAACAGCAAAAGTGATATTAAAACCTGGTACCTATTCTGGTCAGATGAAGACTTTATATCAAATAAGTGTGAAAATAAATAAATTGTCTTATGTAGCTTGATGCTAATGTTAGCTCTAATGCAGCTGCAGAACAGGTGCAGTTATGCTTCATGATGTATTTAGTCATAATAATTGATGTAAGGTCACAAGAAAATGTTTTGTTGTATTTTTTTTAGAAATACTTTTGATAAAAGGCCGGTAAATGTATATTGGGATCGAAGCAATGTGGCTTGGTAAACCTTGTAATGCTAGAATAAAGGCTAATAATGGCTGAATAAAACAAAAGAATAATGATAAAGGAATAATGAGAATTATGTCTCATACCTGGCAGAGGTGTGAAAAGTTTGTTGTGTAAGAACAAAAGAATCATGAATGGGGCAGTTTGCTGAGCCAAACATGAGGAGACAGCTTACAGGAGAGTTTACAGGGGCCATAAATCAATTTTATTAGCCTTTTATTAGCCTTCTCTAAAAACACACATGACATTGTCTTAGAAAATGTTTCATAAAATTCACAGTTTTAGAGATTATGTCCTGAAATGTAAAATGAAGCATTAGTAGACTTGTGGCTTTAGCTTCATTGTGTTTCTAAAATCATATCCTACAGCAACATATTTTTTTATACATTTAAAAAATATGTTTTTAATATTTTTATTTTCATGTTTGAGCTTATATATCTTCATTATCATAAGAGTCTGAGTAATTCTGATTCTTGAACAGTAAACTTTGAAGTGTCAGCTTTGTGAACATATGTTGATTTATGTATCTAGTAAGAAAGACTCATGAGCAGCAACCTTTTTATTTTGGGTATGTCATTTGTGTCTCCATGCTGAAAATGGGGGGTGACAGCAAAGGGGTTAAAAACGGGGTCAGGCACCTCGTCATCATTAAACCATACCAGTTTGTGTCAGCATCTGTGTGGTATAGGCGAATCTTCATTCTTAAGCTCTATTCGGATGGGACTAGTTTTACGGGGGGTGGCATTTCTGTTTCACAGACATACGTTGAGATTTTAATCCCGTCCGAATCTGCCATGTCTGTTTTTCTCACACAGCCTTTGTAATAATTCCAGAGCAAATTACCTACTGTTTTTCGGTTAACTCAGCGGTCCTCAGGGAAATCTAATTCCGTCCGAATGCGAATGTCTGTGATTGCTGAAAATTATTTTTCCAAAACGCTTTTTCTTGTGTGTTTTGGTCAACGTAAACTACCGTACAATCTCTTGCTAGCGCGACAGTATTCAAGTTTCTGCACACCAATAATGGATGTAGATGTGTTTGGTTCCCTGCGAAGAAATAAAAAAATGAAATCAACAAGAACAGCCAAATCACGTAAACTGTTACGACTGGCTGCTGTAATGTCAGTTTCAGGTAAGATTACTTTCATTTCTGCACTCAATTACATAACATGTAAATTATATAAGTTAAAACGTTGTTATTCCTGTGGGTTTATTATAAGAACCCAGTTCTATAAAATCATGTTAAATTTATGTTTAAATTTTTTTTTATTACAATTTTTATAAAATGTTTACAACACACTAAATAAGTTACGATGTTTTACTTTAGATTTCAAAGTGCTTAAATGTAAAAGTACTTAATTTCAAAATACATTTGATCACATTTCATGAATTGTGTTCAATGTCAGTTTTTAAGTTATATACCTGAAATATACTTTTATATAGTTTACCAAGTGCTAAGAAGGAGCGCACCAGCACCTTCTGGGAGACAGATGTGCTGCAGAATTTTGGGGAAACTGAGTGGTACCTTAACTTCAAAATGCTAGAGGAGGCCTTCTTAAATCTCTGTGACCTTCTTCATCCTTGCGTACCAAAGCAAACCACAACAATGAAGAGCACAGTGAGTTTGAAAAAAAAAGGTTGCTCTGACACTTTACAAGTTACCAAGTAACATTGAATTCATGTTGCAAAAAACAAGGTGTGTAAGGGACTCTGCCAACTGAAAAGTAAGTATATTGGAATGCCAAAAAGATGTGATGACCATAATCACAGGATTTAAAGAGAAGTCAGGGTTTCCCATGTCTGCTAGGGCCCTGGGTGGAACACACATTCCCATCCTAGTACCCTCCAGCTTTCACACTGATTACTACAACACAAAAGGGTGGTACAGCATCATACTACAGGGCTTGGTTGACCACCAGGGCCCGTATTCTTAAATATTGTAAGAATCCTCTCGGAGAGCTCCTAATTTAGCTTAAAATTTCTAGCTAGGTGTCTTAGCATAAAAGTGAATCAGGACCAATCTGAGAGCAACTCTGAGCAAAGAAAAGACAAAAACTGTTATCTTATGAGGAGGCGGGGCTGACCCCGTTGCTAGCTATGACACAGTCTTTTGAAGACTGTGATTGGTTGGTTGTCCAAGAAGGAAATAAAAGAGCACTTTTAAGAGTAGTTTTTTTTATAAGCCTTCACTTTGAAATTATAAGCGTAATGTTTTCTGTTTTACCCCTCTCTCTCGCTCTCTCTCACACACACACACACACACATTATATATGTATATTACATTTACATTTAATCATTTAGCAGACGCTTTTATCCAAAGCGACGTACAAATGAGGAGAACAATAGAAGCAATCAGACCATCGAGAGAGCAACAGTATACAAGTGCCATGACAAGTCTCAGTTAGTCTAGCACAGTACACGTAGCTAGAATTTTTTTTATTTAATTTTTTTTTATTTTATTTTATTAAATAGAATAGGTAAGTGTTAGTATTAGTTAGTCAGGTGCTGGCGAAAAAGATGTGTCTTTAGATGTTTTTTGAAAATGGCTAAAGACTCAGCTGTTGGAATTGAGATCGGGAGGTCATTCCACCAGCTGGGCACAGTCCAGGAAAAGGTCCGTGAGAGTGATTTGGTACCTCTTTGGGATGGCACCACAAGACGTCGTTCACTTGCAGAACGCAAGCTTCTGGAGGGCGGATAAGTTTGAACCAGCGAGTTTAGGTATATTGGTGCAGTGCCAGTTGTGGTCTTGTAGGCAAACATCAGTACCTTGAATTTGATGCGAGCGGCTATTGGTAGCCAGTGTAACCTGATGAAGAGAGGGGTAACGTGAGCTTTTTTTTGCTCATTAAAGACCACTCTGGCTGCTGCATTCTGGATTAGTTGCAGAGGCTTGATAGTACATGCGGGAAGGCCCGCCAAGAGAGCATTACAATAGTCCAGTCTGGAGAGAACAAGAGCTTGGACAAGGAGTTGTGCAGCTTGCTCTTGCAGGAAGGGCCTAATCTTCCTAATGTTGTATAAGGCAAATCTGCAGGACCGGGCCGTTGTAGCAATATGGTCTGTGAAGCTTAACTGATCATCGATCACAACTCCAAGGTTCCTGGCAGTCCTGGAAGGAGTTATGGTTGACGAACCCAGCTGTATAGAGAAGTTGTGGTGAAGTGATGGGTTAGCGGAGAACACAAGCAGTTCTGTCTTAGCAAGATTGAGCTGAAGGTGATGGTCCATCATCCAGCTAGAAATGTCACTCAGACAGGCTGCAATGCGATCAGTTACCGTCGGATCATCTGGTTGGAATGAGAAGTAGAGTTGAGTGTCATCAGCATAGCAGTGGTAGGAAAAGCCATGCTTCTGAATAACCGATCCTAATGACGACATGTAGATGGAGAAGAGAAGTGGTCCAAGCACTGAGCCTTGAGGAACTCCAGTAGCAAGAAGTTGTGACTTTGAAACCTCACCCCTCCAAGACACCCTGAAGGACCTATCTGAGAGGTAAGACTCGAACCACAGGAGGGCGGTTCCTGAGATGCCCATCTTTCTGAGGATGGACATGAGGATCTGGTGGTTAACTGTGTCAAAGGCAGCAGACAGATCCAGCAAGATGAGTACAGAGGATTTGGAAGCTGCTCTTGCCAGTCTCAGGGCCTCTGTAACCGAGAGTAGGGCAGTCTCAGTTGAATGTCCACTTCTGAAGCCAGATTGGTTGTTGTCCAGAATGTTGTTCTGTGCAAGAAACAGAGAGAGTTGGTTGAACACAACTCGCTCAAGTGACTTTGCAATGAATGGAAGAAGGGATACCGGTCTGTAGTTTTCTAAAAGTGCTGGATTTAGAGCAGGTTTTTTAAGCAGTGGGCTTACCCGAGCCTGCTTAAATGCTGTGGGAAATGTACCAGTGTTAAGCGAGGTGTTGATAATGTGAGTAAGCGCAGGTATGACCGAAGAAGAAATGGCTTGAAGGAGGTGAGTGGGGATAGGATCTAGCGGACAAGTAGTGGGATGATTGGAAAGGATGAGTTTGGAAACCTCCGTCTCCGAGAGAGGAGAAAAGGAGGTGAGAGATTGTGTATTTGTCGTTATGAAGTTATTATTAGTTTGCGGTGTGAGGAATTGGTCACTGATGGTTTTTGTTTTATTTGTGAAGAAAGTTGCAAAGTCATCAGCTGTAAGAGTTGATGAAGGAGGAGGGGGAGGTGGACAGAGAAGAGAAGAGAACGTTTTGAAGAGTGCGCGAGAGTCGGAACAGTTGTTAATTTTGTTGTGGTAGTATGTCATTTTAGCATTGGAGACATTTGCAGAGAAGGAAGAGAGGTGTGACTGATACACACTAAGGTCGGTAGAGTTTTTGGATTTGTGCCATTTCCTCTCTGCAGCCTTTAGTTTAGCGCGATGTTCACGGAGAACATTGGACAACCAGGGGGCAGAGGGGGTAGTGCGTGCTGATCTGGATGAAAGGGGGCAAAAGTTGTCTAAGCAAGATGTTAGAGTGAAGCAAAGAGCGTCAGTAGCACTGTTTGTGTCGAGTGCTGAAAACTGAGAGGGTGAAGGTAGTGCGGATGAAACCATTGAGGATAGGCGAGAGGGAGAGAGCGAGCGTAGGTTACGTCGAAAGGTGACCTGCGAAGGAGCGTGTGCTATGTCAGGAGTTAGTGTGAGGTTAGAAGTGATGAGGAAGTGGTCTGAGGTGTGCAGCGGAGTTACTAATGTGTTGTCAGTGGAGCAGTAGCGTGTGTAGATGAGGTCCAGTTGGTTACCTGATTTGTGAGTAGCCGTAGTAGACACTCGTTTGAGGTCAAATGAAGTGAGAAGAGTGTTGAAGTCAGTAGCCTGGGGTTTTTCTAGGTGGATGTTGAAGTCACCGAGCAGTACCAGAGGAGTACCATCTTCAGGAAAGTTTGACAGTAACACATCCAACTCCTCCAAGAAGTCACCCAGTTGACCTGGGGGACGATACACAACTACAACGTGGATTTTAGCAGGGTGAGTAATAGTAATTGCATGAGATTCAAATGAACTGTTGCCTGTAGGAGATGGTAGAAGATCAAATTTCCATTCATTTGAAATAAGGAGACCAGTGCCTCCACCCCTCCCAATCGTGCGAGGGGTGTGGGAAAAAGTGAAATTAGTGGAGAGAGCTGCAGGAGTGGCAGTGTCCTCAGGTTTGATCCAAGTCTCAGTTAGGGCCATGAGGTTGAGACCAGAATGGGTAGCAATAGAAGGAATAAAATCTGCTTTGTTTACAGCAGACTGGCAGTTCCAAAGACCAATTGGAACAGAGAGTAAAGTAGTAGAGGACAGAGGGACCGTTCGTAGATTATTAGGATTGGCCTGCCTCCAACGTACAGCGCGTGCTCTCCGAGTGTTAGTAGTGATAGTACAGATTTGAAAGCACATAGTGAGTACAATTGATTAAACAATTAGATGAGTACAAGTTAGACAAATTTAATAAAGGGGAGAAAGCAATACTCAAGTGCCTTGTCGGTGTCCTTGCTCAGTGGAGTCGTGCAAGGTAGAGTCAATCGTCTTTACACTCGTCGGTCTTCACACAAGGGCTGCCACGACCGCTGCCGCGGTGTACAAACCAGTTTTATACTTGCCTAATTACTAGTCCCTGAAGTCAGCTGACCACGCCTTTCTACTTAGCAAACCGAAACTGGGAACTCCCGCGATAAGCACGAGAACAAATGTGACTTGCGAATGCGTTTACCAGGTAAAACACAGTATGCAAAAATGATGTTTCCTAGCAACGACAACTGAGCTGAAATCTAATGAGAAAACAAGACAAAACACTTACAAACTGCTGTTCTCTTCTGCTGTTCGACTGCTCCTTCTAACAAATGTCACCGAGTCAGGTAAATAAGTACTTTCTCTGGCTTAGACCACGCCTCCACGCCTATATATATATGTATATATATATATTCTTTATTTTTTTATTTACCATGCTGTCATACTTAACGTATTTTATAGGAAATGAACAGCGACATAATAAGTGCTGTAACAGACCCAAATCATCACTGCTGCATAGTTGCATTTTTCCAGTTGCCAAATATGTTAATGTAGTGATTACGTCCATTTATGGCGTTATGGCATTTCTGCGCAGTGTCGGAGACGTTAGCATGTCTTTAATAAGATCAGTCACAAACATGATCCCTGCACGATCTAATGTGTAGCGTCTTATTAACTCACTGTCATGCATTGTGTGCAACACATTTCTTCATGTTTGGTTCATTTTCTCCACTGCTAAAGAAACTCTTAAGCCTCTTAAAAGTCCTCGTTTGTACTCCTAACAATTTTGGACCTTAAGACCTCTTTTAAGGGTTAAGATGCTTTCTGAATTACTTTTTTCTTTACTAGGAACTTTTCTTTAATTTTAAAAGGAAACACCCACATTTCTAAGAATTTTCTTACTAGGAGCAACTCTTAGCACTAGGATTTTTCATGAATACGGGCCCAGTACATTTTTCAAGATTTTGATGTTGGTTGGCCAGGGAAGTGCCACGACTCTTTTGATCTTCAAAACTCAAAACTACATGCAAAGCTGAAAAATGGCACATGCTTTCCACCACTCACCAAGACAATACAAGGTGTTGACATTCCTGTGCTGATTGTGGCTGACTCTGCCTATAGCCTCTCTTGTAATGTCATGAAACCAAACCAGTAGTTTTTTCGGGTACTTGTACTTTTTTGAGTAAATTTTAAAGCTGTACTTTTACTTGTACATTAAGTACGAATTAAGCAAAATAATCTACTTCGTTACATTTAAATCATAGTTTGTTACCGAGCACGCCCAATTTGAATTGATATTCAAACCTTTGACGGCATTTCAGTAGCCAATAAAGATATCCGATCGTAAACGGACCAATAAATGCCCTGATATCTGAACCGGGAAAAGCCGCTGCAGCAGGTGAAGAGCTGATCGGACAGTGAGAGAGCTCAGCGTAAATGGAGTCAAAGTTTGGAGAAACAAACTACATGGTAGTGTTATCATAAATATGACATACGACAGTAAGTTTGACACGCATCTCCTGTCAGTTACAGAGTCTGAATATCCACGTGGGATTGCAGGTATTCCGCATAATTTTAATCATTCCTGCGCAAATGTGGCGAGCACTTTATTGTAACATGAGAACACGGTCATGTAATCTCAGAAAACTGGATGCGAGCTCTCAAATAGGCCTGACTTATACAAAGTAACTGCTGTCCTCTCACTCCGATATTGCTTGTGCGCACTCAGACTGTGCGCTATTGCGATCTCTCCATGCTTTTAAAGTATAAATTATTTCTCTTTTCTCCTAGATTAAACTTTGTCAAAAGTTATTCAGAATAGATCCATGCCTGACCGATGAAAATGATACTGGAAATTGTATTGACTGTAAGTGAAATGCACCAGAAAGTCTTTAAGAAAGATGGAACTTTAATTTCTTTACAATGTAAGTTTATGCTAGAAATGTTTCGGAATGGGATATTTGTATGATTTGTACATAAATATCCTAGTCTGTCTAACTGCATCACTACATTGTACAGACATTACAGGTCAAAGCCATCTGATGATCCATTTATCTAAATAAATAACATATATGGCTCTTAAATCACTGCTTATAAAAATTCAGTGTTGTCATATTTCGAATACCTCAACTGAGGTCTTTTGTTTTATAATTTTATTACTGACTGTGTACTTGTCTTTTTGTTGTGTTTTTGCTGTGCACACTACAGTCTCCGTGCTCACAGTGTCTCAGACACTAATATTTTAGCTGAATCACTGTCTGCTATCTGGGTTTTCAGTATGGAGATAAAGGTTGGGGTTATAATTTTTCAGTATTACATGACATCGTGTGTGTTTATTAGCACAGTTTGTTGTTTTCTTGGGGCGTCTGGTAGAGCGTTAGGACTCAGAAGCGAAAATATGAATTAATATTTTTTGGTAATTCATTAAATATCGCCGCTAAAAAGTAACTAGTAACTAGTACTCGGAGTAGTTTTTGAGAAGAGTACTTTGTACTTTTACTTAAGTACTGTTTTGGCACCAGTACTTTTACTTGTAATTGAGTATTATTTCAGCAATGTAACAGTACTTGTACTTAAGTACAAATTTTCAGTACTCTTTCCACCACTGCAGAACATACAAGAAAATCTTAAGAAAAGAGAATTAGTTTTTTTTAGGTTTTAAAAATGCATGATGATATAGGTGAAATATATTGTGAAAAATGCATATGAAGTTATTTAATAAGCTTTCTCAGATCACCTAATGTATGTTTCATATATCTCTGTCAGCAGCTCCCATTAGAGTTTTTTTTTTTCTGACACTCCTGAAATCCCGGTACAATTCTTATCAATATTTGTCTACAATGAAAGATAAAAACGTGTTTGGAATAGTTTTTTAGTTCATGTAAGTGGATTAACAGTACAGTGCATACTTTTAGGTTAAATTAATTTGCTTATTTCAATTCATCCATTAACAAATTGCCAGCAAAACATTTACAAAGCTATAAAAATCACTCACCCTACACATAATATGTGATTAAAATCCCAAACTTTCATAAATAAGAGCTCAAATCTTTTGCTAGCTTACCTCTTATAGTTAGCCTCTGTAGTTAGCTCACGGTTGTGATGCCAACGGACTTTTTTCTCGATGACACTGAACCATTTCTGTAAAGTAAATATTCAACAGAAGCGTGTCAATTACATGTAAGAAAGTGTAAGGAACAGTTGTATGTATTATGTGTGTAATTTTAGGGACTAAACTTACCTGAAAGCAGTAAAAACAACAGTGAGAGACGGAGGAGATGGAGTTTTTTTGCTACTTGTCAGCTGAGCTGCCGTCCCGTTTCCATGGTAACTCCCTCCACTCCAGTTTAAAAGCGCCTTGAATGACGCGCCCATTAAACACATGAAAGTTACGCAGCGTTTACATAACCCAGATAGCAAAATTTGTCTGGCCCACCTCTGGGCCACAACCTTGCTTCACTTCTGGCCCAATTCTGGCTGGGTCCCCTGCCCAAAACTGGCTCACACACTGAAATCCGACTCAAACAATTTCCTCTGGCCCAGATGCGGCCCAGGCCCTGTAAAACGACTCTTATTTATTGATGTAGCCCAGATCTGGCCCGCATACTGTAGAGTGACTTCTATTATTTTATGTGGCCCAGGTCTGACCCAGACACTTTAAGCCAGATCCGGCTGAGACTCGGCTTGGTCCACGGGCCAAATGTGGCCCAGAAACTGCTAAATGTAATTCAGCAGTGAAACACAAATACAACCATTTAAAAAAGATTAAAAAGGCTTTAATTATAAAATTACCAAATACTTTAATATAAATATATATTAACAATGAACAAATGCACTACAGTATAAACATTAACACACACTTTTTAAACCACAAAGTAACAAGTAAATTACATTTACTGTATATTATATATATAAAAACATTGTGTCATAATTCAGTTCAGTTCTTATCAAATGGCGTCAGTGCAGTCAAGTCAATAATATTGCTGAATATTAAGTGTCTTCAACTAAGCAAGACAAAAGGCAACAGTGACAAGGAACCCAAACAAGACCAGGCTCAGTCAGGAAACCAGTTCTCCTCTGACCAAACGAATAGGAGTAGGTGAAGCTGGTAAAAAGGGTCTGTGCAGAGGGCTTGTCTGGTTCTCGTAGTCTTTGCTGAGGATCTGTGCTGGGGCCATCAATGAGGTCTTCACAGGGATCATCTAGTTGACATGGTCTCCGCTGACATTCAGGGATGTGTTGTGGTCATTCCTGGGTGCAGGTCCACCGTCTGGTCTGGATACGGACTGGATCAGCTGATTACTGTAACCTAGGGATAAGGGTGAGACAGTATAAGCGACTAATATAAGCATTGATGTCATTCTTCTTACAAATTAACAAGTACATTAGATATTATGGGAAGTGATGTCAAGTGTTTCTGCTTACCCTAATTGGTGCAGCATAAAGATCCTTTAAGGAATTTGAATTATAGAAATGTGATCGTTTGTCATGTGTATGGAAGGCTAAAGAGATGGGACATTTAAACTCACAGAGTGTGTCTGCCTCCTGAAGTCTGCTCTTTTGATCTGCCAGCTGGAGCCACCTCTTCATAGTCCCCTTGACTTCCATTTCAGCAGCATTAGCTTGAAAGTTTTTCCAAATTGCAGCCTTGAAATATATGTATAAATATATATTGTAAGGTAATTATTAAATCTTAAGCATTACAATTTTTTTACAATAATTAGGACCATACCCAGAATTCGCACCTCATATGTTTGATGAATGTTCATGCATAAATTCATGCAGCAGCTCAGAATTTCTGTAAAAAAAAAAAAAGTCAGATTACATATGTAAACTGTTCAGATTAAATTAAAATTTGTTTGCTCATATAATCCCCACCACAGTAAAATAAGTATGATTTTAATCACATCATACGCTTCAAAAGTTTTCATTCACTCTAAATATTGAACCTGCTCTAGTGCAGCAGACAGTTTAGGCCTCCATTCAAGAACAAAAGATGGTGCACTTACATTTTACGGCTTTCGCTTACGTATCTATAGTGTTTTTCTGTGTCAGAGCTTCCCACACAGCAGTGTTACCACAAAATAAATATTATTATTAATTTCAGATTGCTCATATTGAATTGTCTTAGCAGGTGTAATGCTACAACAGCGTGCTCAGTTTGATTCACAAACAAATGACTCATTTGAATGGTTAAGTGAATCAAATCAGAGAATCACCCATATAGATATTTATGGCGCCACCAGCGCAGTCTGACTCCTATGATTCAATAACAATCACTCGATGAAAAAGACGATCGAATGAATTCTAGCAAACAAAATGGAATTTAACTCATTAGAATTTAATTAGCTAACATTATCGTGCACTTGATACAGCTCATCAGTTTTTTTATAATAAGAAAATCACATTGCTTTTCTAAACAGACCGCGCCAGTTAGGCCTACTCATCAACACTCAATATATCCAGGACGAATGGTTTTTCTGACGTTATGTTATCATTGCAAACCTCCTAATAGGAACCATCTAAAAACTATACTCTTTGTGACATGTAAAACATCAAACAACACGAGATTGAACATTAAATAAATTAAATAACTTACTTTTTGCAGCTGAAGTATTCCTCTTGAGAACTGTGCCACCGAAAGCTCCAGGATTAAGTTAAACCACCAAATCTTTCTCTCAGGCGGCTGATCTCCTTCATTCTAGCAGCGGCCCGCCGGTGACAAAACCAACTCAGGCCGAAGGTAGATTCACACAACTACACCGAGTGTGGACCTGCCGCGCGTACAACAGCTTTCATTGTCAGCGTGCGCGTGTGTGTGTGTGTGTGTGTGTGTATGTGTGAGAGAGAGAGAGAGAGAGAGAGTGTACTGGTTTTTGTGGTTTACGGGGACAACATTTGTTTTATGACATGGGTATGACAGAGGTATTACAATTTGAAGGTGTTTTATGAGGACACTGCCTATGTCCCCATAGTTCAAAAGGCTTAAAAAACATACTAAATGGTGTTTTTATGAAAATGTAAAAATGCACACAGTCTCCTGTGAGGGCTAAGTTTAGGTGTAGGGTAGGTGTAGGACAATAGCACATACAGATTGTACAGTATAAAAACCATTACGCCTATGGAGAGTCCCCATAAACCACAAAAACCAACATGTGTGTGTGCCACATAGAAAAAGCCGCCTGTCAGCCAGAAGCGTTTTCTAGAGTCGGCGCAGCTCTGGCCCATTATCTTTTCACCGATGTCGAGACTGAGCCGACAGTGCCGCATTTCAGCCAGAATCGGCCCGAGAGTGCTTGCTATCTGGGCGTGCCCTGTTCAATCCAAAGTCCCCACTCCACGGGGATAGGGACGAACACTTTCATTTGGAACTTGCCCGTGAGCCATTCGATACACCCCTAATTGTTTCCCTCCTCTCTCCGCTTCACTCCAGCGGGTGGCGCTAAAACACACACGTGTGTTTGCCAAACACCATTAAACCTCAGAGGAAGAAGATTAGTTTCACCGCACTCGCTATTCTTTTGCTGTGATGCTGGATTAATATAAACTATCAGATGTTGTTTCTGTCAATAGAAAAATATAGTTTTTGAATCAGGTCAGTAAATACCTGTAATATTTTCATCCTCACAGTCGTGACTAGGTTCTGAAGCAGGAATATCTGGAGAAGTATCATCTGAACTGAGATCTGCTGCTGTGAAGATGGTGTTTGTTAAAGAGGAGAGAGAGGAGAACATTATTGAACCAGAACACCAGAGAATAAAACACGAGGAACCAAAACCCTGCAGAATAAAACATGAGGAATCAGAAACCTGGAGAATAAATCACGAGGAACCAGAACCCTGGAGAATAAAACATGAGGAACCAGAACCTGGAGAATAAAACAGGAGGAACCAGAAACCTGGAGAATAAAACAGGAGGAACCAGAAACCTGCAGAATAAAACATGAGGAACCAGAATCTGGAGAATAAAACAGGAGGAACCAGAAACCTGGAGAATAAAACAAGAGGAACCAGAAACCTGCAGAATAAAACAGGAGGAACCAGAACCCTGCAGAATAAAACAGGAGGAACCAGAACCTGGAGAATAAAACAGGAGGAATCAGAAACCTGGAGAATAAAACATGAGGAACCAGAAACCTGGAGAATAAAACATGAGGAACCAGAAACCTGGAGAATAAAACAGGAGGAACCAGAACCCTGCAGAATAAAACAGGAGGAACCAGAACCCTGCAGAATAAAACAGGAGGAACCAGAACCTGGAGAATAAAACAGGAGGAACCAGAAACCTGGAGAATAAAACACGAGGAACCAGAAACCTGGAGAATAAAACAGGAGGAACCAGAAACCTGGAGAATAAAACACGAGGAACCAGAAACCTGGAGAATAAAACAGGAGGAACCAGAAACCTGGAGAATAAAACAGGAGGAACCAGAACCCTGCGGAACAAAACAGGAGGAACCAGAAACCTGGGGAACAAAACAGGAGGAACCAGAAACCTGGAGAATAAAACAGGAGGAACCAGAACCCTGCAGAACAAAACAGGAGGAACCAGAACCCTGCAGAATAAAACAAGAGGAACCAGAACCCTGCAGAATAAAACAGGAGGAACCAGAACCCTGCAGAACAAAACAGGAGGAACCAGAACCCTGCAGAACAAAACAGGAGGAACCAGAACCCTGCAGAACAAAACAGGAGGAACCAGAACCCTGCAGAATAAACCAAGAGGAACCAGAACCCTGCAGAACAAAACAGGAGGAACCAGAACCCTGCAGAATAAAACAGGAGGAACCAGAACCCTGCAGAACAAAACAGGAGGAACCAGAACCCTGCAGAATAAACCAAGAGGAACCAGAACCCTGCAGAACAAAACAGGAGGAACCAGAACCCTGCAGAATAAAACAGGAGGAACCAGAACCTGGAGAATAAAACAGGAGGAATCAGAAACCTGGAGAATAAAACAGGAGGAACCAGAAACCTGGAGAATAAAACAGGAGGAACCAGAAACCTGGAGAATAAAACACGAGGAACCAGAAACCTGGAGAATAAAACAGGAGGAACCAGAAACCTGGAGAATAAAACAGCAGGAACCAGAAACCTGGAGAATAAAACAGCAGGAACCAGAAACCTGCAGAACAAAACAGGAGGAACCAGAACCCTGCAGAACAAAACAGGAGGAACCAGAACCCTAAAAAAATAAAACAGGAGGAACCAGAACCTGGAGAATAAAACGGGAGGAATCAGAAACCTGGAGAATAAAACACGAGGAACCAGAAACCTGGAGAATAAAACAGGAGGAACCAGAAACCTGAAGAATAAAACAGGAGGAACCAGAACCCTGCAGAACAAAACAGGAGGAACCAGAACCCTGCAGAATAAAACAAGAGGAACCAGAACCCTGCAGAATAAAACAGGAGGAACCAGAACCCTGCAGAACAAAACAGGAGGAACCAGAACCCTGCAGAATAAAACAGGAGGAACCAGAACCCTGCAGAACAAAACAGGAGGAACCAGAACCCTGCAGAATAAACCAAGAGGAACCAGAACCCTGCAGAACAAAACAAGAGGAACCAGAACCCTGCAGAATAAAACAGGAGGAACCAGAAACCTGCAGAACAAAAGAGGAGGAACCAGAACCCTGCAGAACAAAACAGGAGGAACCAGAACCCTGCAGAATAAACCAAGAGGAACCAGAACCCTGCAGAACAAAACAGGAGGAACCAGAACCCTGCAG
This sequence comes from Aspiorhynchus laticeps, assembly GCA_023376895.1. Lineage (NCBI taxonomy): Eukaryota > Metazoa > Chordata > Actinopteri > Cypriniformes > Cyprinidae > Aspiorhynchus > Aspiorhynchus laticeps. Next base: position 28,572 of record JALXFT010002179.1, on the reverse strand, counting down.
AACAAAACAGGAGGAACCAGAACCTGGAGAATAAAACAGGAGGAATCAGAAACCTGGAGAATAAAACAGGAGGATCCAGAAACCTGGAGAATAAAACAGGAGGAACCAGAAACCTGGAGAATAAAACACGAGGAACCAGAAACCTGGAGAATAAAACAGGAGGAACCAGAAACCTGGAGAATAAAACAGCAGGAACCAGAAACCTGGAGAATAAAACAGCAGGAACCAGAAACCTGCAGAACAAAACAGGAGGAACCAGAACCCTGCAGAACAAAACAGGAGGAACCAGAACCCTAAAAAAATAAAACAGGAGGAACCAGAACCTGGAGAATAAAACAGGAGGAATCAGAAACATGGAGAATAAAACACGAGAACCCAGAAACCTGGAGAATAAAACACGAGGAACCAGAAACCTGGAGAATAAAACAGGAGGAACCAGAACCCTGCAGAACTAAAACAGGAGGAACCAGAACCTGGAGAATAAAACAGGAGGAACATGGAGGTTGGTTTTTATTCTTCATTCATCTGTTTGAATGAACTGTTTGCCTATAAAAGATGGAATGAACATCTTTGAATGGAACTGAGAAGCAAATCCAAAGAAAATAATAGCAGTGAAAAAATACTGCAATAAAAAACAAAAACAAACACAATGTTATTGAAGAAGATAACTTTTTAAAATCAAGCAAAGTAAACTGCACACATCGGGTGTCGAATAAAAGAAAAGGAATGCCTAGAAATCTCTTTGTAATGAATTATTGCATAAATTCTTTTACTCGGCTATTGTTAATTTTGCAACATGCAAATTATTATTTATAATGTTAGACATAAAGCAGCTGTTTTAGAGAGCGAGAGAAAGAGAGATGGTCAGAATTATATTGGCACCGTAAGAAAATATGATCAGAGAAGGTTAATAATAAAATAAACCTGCATTTTTACCTTTTGATCTTTCAGAAAATAAATAAAAGTAAATAAAAAAAATATTTTTAGAGTTAAAAATCTAACTTGTTAACTATGCAGATATATTTTCACAGGCTTATTTGTTCATATCTACCAAGGCTGCTAAAATAGCTAATCGTTTGATAAATAAAGACTGAAAACACAATGTTAATTTGAGGTTAAACCTGCTTTCTGGTAGGTTTAATTTAAGCCTCAATTTAATATTGAAATAATTCTAGTCTTCCTCCAGATAAATTATGGACTAGACTAAGTCTAAGGTCTGGATGATTTGGCCAAAATTTATATCACAATATATTTCTTAATTTCGGTCAACACAATTTAAAAAAAAAAAAAAATCCTCAGAAAAATGGCCACAACAGTTGTCTGTACCTACAACTTATGAAAAAGGAAAAAAGTCTATGAAACCTCCTATAAAACTATATAATATTTTAGAAAACAAACGGCACAAATAAATGAACAACCTTTTATTTGTATTTAGCCTTCATACAAACAAGAAATGTGAAATCACTGTTAAATAAACAATACTCTGTCTCACCTTATTAATATTAATATATTTAAAGGGATAGTTCACTTTGAAATTAAAATGTGGTATCTATCAGCTTACCCCAAGGGCATCCAAGATGTAGGTGTCTTTTTTTCTTCAGTAGAACCAATTTTGATGTTTTTAGGTCAAACCGTTCTAGTCTGTCAGTCATATAATGGCAAGTATAGGTCACTGTCTCTATAAGAGGGAAAAAGAACATGCACAGAGAAATCCAAATTAAACAATTCCCCATCGTAACTACACATTGATGGCCTAAGACACGAAACGAGCGGTTTGTGTGAGAAAACGAACAGTATTTATATCGTTTTTTACCTCTTGTACACTCTTGTATATTAAATTTAATTGTAAGCTTTGTGAACAGTTTTGGAGAATTTGATGTTTCTTCATTCAAAGAATTTGAGGTTTTCATTCAAATTTCCTCATTGGGCAGTCGTTGCCTAATGGTTAGAGAGTTGGACTTGTAACCCAAAGGTCGTGGGTTCGAGTCTCAGGTCCAGCAGGAATTGTAGGTGGGGGAAGTGAATAACCAGCGCTCTCTCCACCCTCAATACCACGACTGAGGTGAGACCCTTGAGCAAGGCACCGAACCCCCAACTGCTCCACTGTGTGAGTGCACTTTGGATGGGTCAAATGCAGAGCACCAATTCCGAGTATGGGTCACCATACTTGGCCACACATCACTTCACTCACTCAAAGAGATAGGAGCTGCACTTGCATGCCCGGGAGGCATTTTAAGGCCGGGACACACACCAAGGAGACTTCAAAGAACTAGCGGCGATCTAGCGTTGGCTTCTAGCAGCGTCAAGAAGCCAACAGTGTTGTCGCCTCGCATTGGCAGCGTCGGACAAAAAAGCTGCACTCGAACACACCACGCAGACTACAGCCGACGGCAAACTTAACATGTGCATCCAGCGCATGCTGAGATGAGTTAGCTGTCTATATCAGCAGCTATCAATATCAATAGTATATATTTGTCATTCAATAGGAGAATCCGGAACAAAGATATATAAGATAAACGCAGATATATGAAGCGTAACCAAAGCTGTGCTTGCTTACCATTTTGAATGTCAGTTACATTGATAACTTTCTTCATTTCAAGCGACTCACGTTGTTATGATAACATATTGCTTGGGTAAGATCCCGTAACATTAGAGCAGTCTTCTGTTTGTGCCGCCTTCATTTACTTACTTGTTTTCATCACTTTCGCTTTAATTCTCTGGCACTAACTCAATCGCGAAACTAGGCATCCAATCAGAGTTCTCACTTTCCCCGACTGCCCCCATGGTCCCAACGGCAATTGAACATGTTGAATCCAGCAAACTCCTGCTGACGTGAGCCTGACCAGAGCCGATGAGTGGAACACCATACAAACTGTGTGTCCCGGCCTTTAAAGATGGCCGCTGAGTGAAATTACTTGTTTTAAAGGGACGTTAACTGTTTTTCAATGCTAAGTATGCAAAGTTCGGACTTGAATCCTTGGTAGTTCGGAAATATATCAGGAAACATATCAAACACCACTGCCTCTTCATTTTCTTCACTGTATGTATCCTTAACAAAACAAATTATAAAACACAACCCTCTTTTCGTTTTCATTTAAAAAATATAAAACACATGGTTTAGGCAATATGTCCACTTATACTCTGAGTATCTTCACTGTATGAATAATACAATTAAATATTACATAAAGAACAATAGGGATGTAACGATTACCGGTTTGACGATAAATCATGCTAAAATTCCCCACGGTTAGTATTACCGTTTCATATTTTAATTAACATTAAAACCATATTTGATTACAGCGATTTGAACAACTCACGATAAATAAATACTGTCCAGCATAAAGCACAGTTTTCAGTAACAGTCTCGCATGCGCACAGCAGCAGAGTAGTTTCGTTTTGAGTGAAAAAGGGCATAAAAGCTGGGAGGCTCTAATAGAGTGCTAAGGGAATTATACAAATGAATATATGAATGAATTAATTATATGAATATACCTCTGAAGGTTCTGACTGTCTTCAGAAAAGATTCAATGGCATTTTGTTTTCATCTTCGCTCCATGTAATACCTAAAGGACGTGTTCTTAAAGGAACACTCCACTTTTTTGTAAATGGGCTCATTTTACACCTCCCCTAGAGTTAGATCAGTTTGACCATTTTTGAATCCATTCAGCCGATCTCCGGGTCTGGCGGTAGCACTTTTAGTTTAGCTTAGCATAGATCATTGAATCGGATTAGACCATTAGCATCTCCCTCAAAAATGACCTAAGAGTTTCGATAATTTTCCTATTTAATGCTTGCCTCTTCTGTAGTTACATCGTGTACTAAGACTGACGGAAAATGAAAAGTTGCGATTTTCTAGGCCGATATGGCTAGGAACTATACTCTCATTCCGGCGTAATAATCAAGGAGCTTTGCCATACCATACCACCGTACTAGGGTTGTCACGGTACCAAAATTTCAGTATTCGGTACCAATACCAGTGAAAATCCACGGTTCTCGGTAACCAATTTCGGTACCAAAGCAAACACAAAAATATGCTAATTAAAAAAACACATTTTAATTAATAAAGTTAAAGAAAAATAAACTGCACAAAAACCAATGCCATTCTTTATGCTTATTTAAAATTATTTCAAATTTTTCCACAATTAATAAAAGTAAGGAAAAAAGTAAACAAGTTCCACCCAAATGTTTGTCATATTTCTGCTTTTGCTGAAAAACAACTGTAAACTGTCTGTTTTAGGGTTTGCTGGTGCTTCATGATCTTCCTGCAGCTGTAAAAGATATATAAATATAATATTAGTAAAGCAGTGGACTGAGTCTGACCAAATACACCATTAGATCATTGACTCCAGCTAGAATATAACATTTCAGTAAATAACAAACCTCAGCTTTTATAATAAATTTAGATATGATTACATATATTTTAAGACAAGTGTATATCAAATAGATGGAAACTGTAGTATTAAAAACACTTTACATGACCTATCAAATAAACAATAGTTATATATTGCAATTCTTCTTCTTAGGGTTAATTTCAAAATTTACAAATACATAAAATCAATCAATCAAAGTTCAATCTTTTAAAATTATTTAATGCACAATGAACAAACATGAAAGATCAAGTGCTTGTATTAAATAACATTCACAAACATTAATTAATGTTGTAAAAATATATTGTTCACTCACTGTAAGTTGATGTTAGATAATAACATGAAGTCATTGTAAAGTCTATACAGGAGATAACATTTGACTGTACTTTCATTTAATACAAACTGTGTACATATTTAATTTTAAAGGGCTTTTAAAACTGCTAGTTATCCAGCCAATAACAACAACAACTAGCAACTAACTAGCAAAAAAACAAAAAAAAAAAAACAGGCCAGAACTGTTTTCTGACGGACTGATATGACATAAACACTATTAACTGTTTGTACATTCTCCAACACGCATATTTTAGATTCACAATTAACCCTCTGGGGACTGAGGTGATTTTGGGGCCCTTGAGATGTTTTGACATGCCCTGATATTTGTGCTTATTTCAGCTACTTATAACATACTATTTACCAACATGTATTTGTTTTCGTATTCAGCACAAACTGTGCTACAATAATATGTGACCAAGATGGATGTACATGTTTGCATTTTTTTAGAAAAAAAATATGCGTGGTTAGTAAGTTTTGGGAAAAAAAATGTAGCTGAAATAAGGCCATAAAACCCACACTAAATAGTCCTGAATAAGACTTTAGAGTAATCAGTCTTGTCGGCTAGAATATTTACTTCACAATTATGTGAGAATCATTCTGCTTACTCATTCACAGAAAACAATATATTGATTTAAATTTTTTAAGACATGTTTTGTGATTGAAAGCCTGTATGCGAGGGAGTGGTAATGGTCATGAATATTAAGTGATTCTCACCTGAGACACAAAGGGCCCTCCCCTAAAGGCTGCTAATGGCCCATCAGTGTGACTGACTTTGAGGCAGGTAAGAGAGAATGCGAGGAGATTGAAAAAATGTTTTTTTTTTTAATTATTTGTATTTTATTTACAACACCGTATAATCAAAACATACATAATGAAGGTCAAAGACACATTATTGTGCACACTGATCTAACCACAGAGATGTGAACAGACTTTGAGTCATTCCTGCAACAGATTCTGTTCAACAAGTGACACAAGTAAATCATGCCTGATATTTACGTGTGTTATTTGAGTGTTTCTGCTACTTTTAAGAAGAAAAAAAACATAATCAGTGGCCAAGGAGCTTGTTTTACCATATAATATCAGTGTAGTTGGACATCTGATGTTGATACATCACTCTCAGAGGAAAACAGTTTGAAGAAAGTCATCAGGATTCATCATCTGTGGTGCAGGTATCTGATTCAATAAAATACAAACAACCAAAAAAAAAAACATTTGTGAGCATGTTAATATCAGGAGCATCTTTTTATATATATGTTTTATAGACTCACGCATGCTTTGTACTATCGTAAACAAAAAAATACATTTTATATCTGAGAAACTAATTATTATTGTTTAGAAAAAACGAACTATGATTTTGTAGTCATATAGCCTAGTATGTATGGCTTTGTACTACAAAAGATGTACTTTGTACTATAAAAAAATGATATTTTATATCTGAGAAACTAATTATTATCGTTTAGCACGCTATTAAATCCATTTGTGAACATTTAAACATTTTTCTAAACATTGTAGCATTCATCATGTTGTCGTTTGGGAAAAAAAATAAACGCGTTCAAGTTTGAGTCACAATAACATGTTAACTAATTCAAAAAAAGAAACATTACTTACTCATCAGATCGCTCTTCTCTTCTGGATGAACTCTTGCTCTTATTTTGAGGCAAATCCAGCTTTTATTCAGCGTGTCTTCTTCCAGAAACGAACAGTAATGTTAGCGCGAGGAACGATCTGGCTTTGTTTATGTTGGGCGTTTCCCTGAGCACTCGGCTCACGCGGTTATTTACATATGAACGCGAGGGGGCGGGATCGCATTAGAAATAATGAGTTAGACGGGACAGACTGAACATCGTGTTGGTTTCATACGGATTACTTCATCACAGAATGTTTGTTTTCGATAAGACTTACTTCATTTCAAAGTAGACACTTCCAGCTTTCTATAGATATAACTCCCATGTCCGTGTGTTGAGTTTTCGCTGAGTTACAGTTCATTTTAGTGACGTTTTTCGAAGAGCAGCTCGCGGAGATGGAGAAGACAAAGAGCGCATCCTGTTTGTTTTCTTTTTTTTTTCCAAAACCACAAAGTTTTGTTGTATTCGTGAGTGTACACAAAAAAAATAGACACTTCAAAGTTTCAATTGATGTATAACACTTATCTGTACGACCAAAATCGACGGAGTATTTTTAATGTCTTTTGCACTGGTCTTAAAAAAAACGAGTTGGTATCGCCAGCGATACAGCCGTCCCCTTAGGGTTAACCCTCTTGGGCATGGAGTTCACCAGAGCTTCACAGGTTGCCACTGGAGTCCTCTTCCACTCCTCCATGACGACATCACAGAGCTGGTGGATGTTAGAGACCTTGCACTCCTCCACCTTCCATTTGAGGATGCCCCACAGATGCTCAATAGGGTTTAGGTCTGGAGACATGCTTGGTCAGTCCATCACCTTTTCCCCTTTAGCTTCTTTAGCAAGGCTGTGGTCATCTTGGAGGTGTGTTTGGGGTCATTATCATGTTGGAATCCTGCCCTGCGGCCCAGTCTCTGCTTCAGTATGTCACAGTACATGTTGGCATTCATGGTTCCCTCAATGAACTGTAGCTCCCCAGTGCCGGCAGCACTCATGCAGCCCCAGACCATGACACTCCCACCACCATGCTTGACTGTAGGCAAGACACACTTGTCTTTGTACTCCTCACCTGGTTGCCGCCACACACGCTTGACACCATCTGAACCAAATAGTGTTGTCACGGTACCACAATTTCAGTATTCGGTACCGATATTTTTATTAATAAAGTCAAACAAAAATAAAATGTCCAAAAATCAATGACATTCTTTATACTTATTCAAAAGTTTTTCCGTAAGTAATATAAGTATGAAAAACAGTAAACAAGTTTCACCCTTAATTTGTCTTTTAATTAATGAAATTTAAACATATTTTATGTTTTTGGTAAATAAAGGGGATTTACTATTAAAATTAAAATATGGAAGAAATATTGTGATTATTTCTTTAAAAATAAAGATTTATCATTTTTTTCAACAGTAGTAATAGTATCACATACGTTCTACTAAATAATAGTAATTTATTTCTGGCACAATGTCTTTAAGTAGGGATGCACGATATTTATCGGACAGATAAATTATCGACCGATATGGGTGAAAATGACATCATTTTTATTGCGCCGATAAATAAATGAAATCCGATAACTAGATCCGATAAAGTAGCTTGCTGGTAAATCAATCAATCAGTCAGTCTGATTTATCTGAGATTCATCCACTTTCCGAGCGCAAGTGACTCTCAGCTTGTGTCGCACTCATTACGTCATCATCTGTGAACATGTCTTCGCCTGTCTGGAAGTTTTTCTCGGTGGCAGAGGAGGACAATGCCATTGCTATTTGCAACGTATGTTCAGCAAGGATTCTGAGAGGAGGAAAAAAGGCATCAAGTTTTAACACAACAAATCTTATATCTCACTTGAAAGGTCGTCATCGTGGCGAAGCTATATTAATGGACTTTAAGCAGCCTCCACTGTTGGAACGGCAATGGAATTCCAACGTCATATTGCGCGTTCGCGACTTCAACTGCTACTTCGTGGCGTTCTACTGTAACCGTCTACTACGGGAGAACAGCTGCTTTGCCTGCATTCGCAGCTGTTGCTTAAAGTCCCTATATAACTTCCTCATCATCTTGCACTAAAAATGTTGAATAGATTAATTTCATTATGCATGAAATACTTGAATATAAATTTGTTGTTAATGAGTTGACTGTTCGCAAAACCCGCCCACCCTTAGTTACTGTTGCTATGCCCGACATACAATGCCGCTCTCACACTACACATGTTCTCACGCAGTGAAAAATACATCGCAGAGCAAAGAGGAAACTGACAACACACCGACAGAGAAGACAGAGCAGGTTACTTCTGGTATGAAACAAGGTCTCAGGACCCTCAGCTTTTAAACTGTCATTTTTAAAGAAATTCAAACAATAAATACAGTTTTGTGTCTCTTTAATGTTTCGTGACAGATCACTGTATTGCCTCAGTTCAAACACGTGAACCGATCGTCTTTTCATATTTACCTAAAGCACGAAATGAACATGAATAAACATCAGAAAGTGTTTTATTTCAACCGCGGAACACACCATTTTTCAAGTTTAAATCCACCGAAGTTAATCTACTCTTCTGTCTGATTTGTGGTTAAGGCTAGAAGAGATACAGCTGTGGCTACTGGGCATGCGTATTTACATATTTTCCAAGCCGACAATATAACGTGAAACCTATGAAAATGGTTTTAAAAAGCACATAGCGCCGTAGTTTCATCACTTTACAGTGTCGCAGTGACGGTCTTTTTGCAGTAAAGTATCTGTCATAGTTTAATGAGTGGAAGATGACATGAAGCGATCCGAGGTTATAGCTGCATTGTAAACAGATGAGCGCACATGTGCATATAAAGCTCTCGATCGTAGCTAAATTCACGGGATTTTGTCCACAGAATGATAAGAGCACACATTTTAACATATTATTTTATTATTTCACACTCAGCATTTAACTTTAGCGCTGCAAGCCATGTGTACAGCACCGGACATGACAGATTTTCTGTTACGCAAAACAAGTGCTTTAAAGGAATACCTTAGCTTATTACCGTTACCGTGGCAGCCAACAACAGCACAGCTTAACCCTCCTCACATTTTTATATTGAGTTATATTTAAAAAGTTTTAATTCAGTTGATCTTTTTTACCCCATTTTAACATGGATTTCTATGGAGACAGGCCGTAGCTGTCGGGCAAGATGGCGGATAGTAGCGGCGGCGCATAATCTAACCAATCATAATCTGATTGGTTAGATCGCCTGTCAATCAAGCTCTTTGCGAAAGGTCAATTGCAGATAAGCCATAGTTCTGTTAAACCATTTCTGTTACTAAGTATTGTGGTGCCTTACACAAAAAGATAAAAACATTTGAAGAGTCAGGACTGATGTTTGCTATTATAGGCCAGAGCTACTAAAATATCAGTTTCATCTGTGCATCTTAGATTTTGTATTCTCCTGGGTGCACAAACTGCAGATTATTTGAAAATTATAATATAATTATAAATATAATAATTATATATATAATATAATTATAATATAAAAATATGAATTTATTGGGTATCGGTATCGGAATCGGCCATGAGAAGGACTTAATTATCGGTTATCGGTATCGATTCAAATTTTTCATATCGTGCATCCCTATCTTTAAGGTAAACTTTTATTTTGACGGGTTGCCGTGAATACCTTTAAATTTCTGTGTGTGTCTAGCTATATGATATGACGCTGGTTTTACTCAAATGAAATGGTAAAATGCTTGTGAAGTGACTCTCAGAACAGTTCTGGAGATGTTGTTTATGTATTTATGTCCTCATTGAGACGGCAGATGATGAAATCACTGCGAGCGTCAGGCGCTTCAGTGTATGTAGTAAACAAAAACACGCGTCTCTGCCATTCATTCATTCACACAGAGACTCGCAGAACATGCAGGATTCATATTTGAATCGACTTTTGCGGCTTAATATTTACAGATACTAGTCCATGTCGCGATTTGATTTAAGTGTAATGACCTACTTTTGATTAATTCATCCAAACTTTGACAAATTCCGTGACATTCCATGCTAAACTGTAAATTCCATTTTTATAACTGGATTCCGAGATTACATCCGCGTTTTCTGCATCGCGGAAATCATAGGGCCGTATGCGTCAAGAACCGGGTTGACCGGGTACTCGGTACCACCGGTATTTAAAAAACCTGGTACTGTGACATTTTCATTTTTTTAGTACCGACTTGGTATCGAAGTACCGGGTCTTTTGACAACACTAGAACCAAATAAGTTTATCTTGGTCTCATCAGACCACAGGACATGGTTCCAGTAATCCATTTCCTTAGTCTGCTTGTCTTCAGCAAACTGTTTGCAGGCTTTCTTGTGCATCATCTTTAGAAGAGGCTTCCTTCTGGGACAACAGCCATGCAGACCAGTTTGATGCAGTGTGCGGCGTATGGTCTGAGCACTGACAGGCTGATCCCCCACCCCTTTAACCTCTGCAGCAATGCTGGCAGCACTCGTACGTCTATTTCCCAAACATAACCTTTGGATATGATGCTGAGCACGTGCACTCAACTTCATTGGTCGACCATGGCGAGGGCCTGTTCTGAGTGGAACCTGTCCTGTTAAACCACTGTATGGTCTTGGCCACCATGCTGCAGCTCAGCTTCAGGGTCTTGGCAATCTTCTTATAGCCTACGCCATCTTTATGTAGAGCAACAATTATTTTTTTCAGATCCTCAGAGAGTTCTTTGCCATGAGGTGCCATGTTGAACTTCCAGTGACCAGTATGAGAGAGTGAGAGCGATAACACCAAATTTAACACACCTGGGGCCGGATTCACAAAACATTCTTAAGAAGAAATTTCTTCTTCACAGCCATCTTCTTCTTATTTTTTAACTTGAGAAAAAATTTAAGAATATTTTGTATTCCCAAAAAATCTTCTTAAGAATATTCTTATCTTTTTTCATAAGATTGTTCTTAAGACAAAACTTAAGAAGAATTCAAATTCTTGAAAAGAATCTTCTTAAAAAATCATTGTAAATAACTTCTTAAAATTTAGGACAGCACCAGACTTGTCTTAAATCCCAAACAGTAAGAATTATTTAATAAATGTATTGGGTTATTTCAAATGAATTGTTATATTTACAACATTACAAGCATTACAACAACATTAGCTACATATAGCCTAATGGTCGCCGTGATTTTGCCAAGTAAGACATGTTCCTGGATCAACATATTTTGTTGATCCTGGATCAACATTACAGTCCAAAAATATAGATTTAACCCAATCCCTACCCCTAAACCTAACCCTACCCATAATTTATTCCTAAAATCAGTGTGAAATGATAGCTGACTAACAAGGGTGTAGAAGCACCTAACCCTGATCATAAGCCTAAAACAGATATTTCCTGAAAAGTTATCCCTCAATTCTGATTGGTTGATTGGAATGACGTTCCAGGATCAACAAGGATGTTGATCCAGGAACATGTTGTACTTGGTGAAATCACGCTCACCATAGCCTAATACATAGTATGACTATTAATAGGGATGTGCGCGAGTTTTCTGAAGTGACAGCGATGACTGATAATGTAAACAATGATCGGTCATGATCAGCCTATGTGTGACGCTACTTTTTGCTGACTTCAAAACTCAGTAGCAACTCTACAAAAACAAGTCAGATAGGAAGCTTTAATTGGACGCTTTTATTTTAGCTTATAAATACGACATAATCTTTGGCAGTATGCAGCGCATATGAATGTGCCGATACACAGGACGCGTTTGCTGTAGCAGCGCGGACACACATACCGGAAGCGTTCACTCGGATGAGAGCGCAAAAACAAAGCACAAAAATGAATGAAACCGATCGCTGCAGCTTTAGACAGGATGTTCAAAAACACGCTGCATTAAAAACGTGAAGCTGAGCACCAGTCAAAATCATGACAAAAAGAGTGTGTGTGCTTACTATGATTATTAGGGTAGTCTGCAGGAAGCGCAAAAAGACAAAGTGTGAGTTTATCAGTGCGTCATGTCTTCACTCAGATAAAGACTGTCATTTTCTTCTTAAGAAAAAAAAGATGTTCTTAAGAATATATTTGAGAACTTAAGAATTTTTCAAGAATTGCACTTAAGAACATTCTTACGAACTTCGTGGAATTTATCTTAAGAAATTTCTTAACTTATTTCTTAAGAAGATTTTCGTGAATCCGGCCCCTGCTCCCCATTCACACCTGAGACCTTGTAACACTAACAAGTCACATGATACCGGGGAGAGAAAATAGGCGCGTTCGACTTTAAGCGGCGCTGCACAGAATGGTCAGTGTATGACATCAAAGTACCGTGAGAGCGATAAGAGAGCAGACAGATCCTATGCTTTTGAATCGCTCTCGCGGTACTTTGATGTCATACACTGACCATTCTGTGCAGCGCCGCTTAAAGTCGAACGCGGCTCAATTTGGACATTTTCACTTAGGGCTGTACTCACTTTTGTGGCCAGTGGTTTAGACATTAATGGCTGTGTGTTGAGTTATTTTGAGGGGACAGCAAATTTACACTGTTATACAAGCTGTACACTCACTACTTTACATTGTAGCAAAGTGTCATTTCTTCAGTGTTGTCACATGAAAAGATATAATAAAATATTTACAAAAATGTGAGGGGTGTACTCACTTCTGTGAGATACTGTAGATAAGGGGGAATGTTTATGGAAACCCAAGGTTTATGGAATGTTGCTGTGAAGCAATTTTGGTATAACAGTACATGTTGAATTTGTGCTGGTCAGACGAAGTCCGAACATTGAAACATACAGGTGCATCTCAATAAATTAGAAATGTCGTGGAAAAGTTCATTTATTTCAGTAATTCAACTCAAATTGTGAAACTCGTGTATTAAATAAATCCAATGCACACAGACTGAAGTAGTTTAAGTTTTTGGTTTTTTAATTGTGATGATTTAGGCTCACATTTAACAAAAACCCACCAATTCACCATCTCAACAAATTAGAATACTTCATAAGACCAATACAATTTTTTTTTTTAGTGAATTGTTGGCCTTCTGGAAAGTATGTTCATTTACTGTATATGTACTCAATACTTGGTAGGGACTCCTTTTGCTTTAATTACTGACTCAATTCGGCGTGGCATGGAGGTGATCAGTTTGTGGCACTGCTGAGGTGGTATGGAAGCCCAGGTTTCTTTGACAGTGGCCTTCAGGTCATCTGCATTGTTGGGTCTGGTGTCTCTCATCTTCCTCTTGACAGTACCCCATAGATTTTCTATGGGGTGCAGGTCAGGCGAGTTTGCTGGCCAATCAAGCACAGTAACACCATGGTCATTGAACCAGCTTTCGGTACCTTTGGCAGTGTGGGCAGGTGCCAAGTCCTGCTGGAAAATGAAATCAGCATCTCCATAAAGCTTGTCAGCAGAAGGAAGCATGAAGTGCTCTAAAATGTCCTGGTAGATGGCTGCGTTGACTGTGGACTTCCGAAAACACAGTGGACCAACACCAGCAGATGACATGGCAGCCCAAATCATCACTGACTGTGGAAACTTCACACTGGACTTCAAGCAACATGGATTATGTGCCTCTCCACTCTTCCTCCAGACTCTGGGACCTTGATTTCCAAATGAAATGCAAAATTTACTTTCATCTGAAAAGAGGACTTTGGACCACTGAGCAACGGTCCAGTTCTTTTTCTCCACAGCCCAGGTAAGACGCTTCTGACGTTGTCTCTGGTTCAGAAGTGGCTTGGTAGCCCTTTTCCTGAAGATGTCTGAACGTGGTGACTCTTGATGCACTGACTCCAGCTTCAGTCCACTCCTTGTGAAGCTCTCCCAAGTGTTGAATCAGCTTTGCTTGACTGTATTCTCAAGCTTGCGGTCATCCCTGTTGCTTTTGCACCTTTTCCGACCCAAATTTTTCCTTCCAGTCAACTTTGCATTTAATATGCTTTGATACAGCAGTCTGTAAACAGCCACACCTTTCAGTAATGACCTTCTGTGACTTACCCTCTTTGTGGAGGGTGTCAATGTTCGTCTTCTGGATCATTGCCAAATCAGCAGTCTTCCCCATTATTGTGGTTTCAAAGAACAAGAGATACCCAGAATTTATACTGTATGGATGGTCATTTATTGAAACTGAAATGTAAATATTCAAATATTTTGAGATACTGATTTTTGACTTTCATGAGCTGTAAGCTCTAATCATCAAAATTAAAACAAAAAAAACTTTTGAAATGTTTTACTTTACATGTAATGAATCTCAAAAAAATATATGAAAGTTTCACTTTTTGAAATAAGTTACAAGAAAAAATGAACTTTTTCACGACATTCTAATTTATTGAGATGCACCTGTACTATGCGTTGGGACACACTTATTCCTCACATACTATTTAAGATGGATAGTATGAACATTGGGATGCAGGGCCTGTTTTCAGTGTTCTGTTCCTGTTTTTCCTGTGTTCCCGGTTACCTAAGTTCCCTAGTTAGTCTCCTCGATTGTTAATTAGTTCCACACAGAGTTTAAATTCTGGTAATCATCCCCTGTGTATTTAAACCCTTAGTTTCCTCAGTTCTTTTAGAATCACCTACAATTTTTACAATCACCTACGCATGACAGTTATGAGGCCAGTTATGAGGCCAGACATATTATACAATAAATACAAATAAAAGGGACCTTATAAATACGTCTGAACGTATAAAATTTTGAGGTGCAATTGAAAAATCCACTCATTTGAAATTGACCTACGACATTGTTCATCGAAGTGTAAATGTTTAACGTGAGTTCACCTACAAAACATACCTTATGATCACATGTCTTAAGACAACAAACATTTGTAGTGTACAGAGATTTTTTGACATCAGTATATTTGCTGTAACCTAAACTTTCAGTGAAGATTGGCTGGATTTTGCTGTAAAAAACACTTTATTTAAAAAAATACATTGCAGTTGTATCACTAAATAATTGACAAAAGGCATTGGCAGGGCTTAAAGTTCTCCGGCGTGACGTGTTTTGCTGCGAAAAAAAAAATCCTACATTTAAAAAAAAAAAACTTGTTGATATCACTTTCGAGTCCATGAGTTCGCCTACCAGTGGTATGAGAGGAGCACAGCTTTCACTCTCAACCAAACTAAAATTACTAGCCAATCAGACTTTTTTGCTCTTATAAACACGAGACGTGCATAAAAGTATCCATGCAGACTCGCAGCCCTGATGAATGGAGAAGCGCGACACGTTGAAAAAACTGTGAGGCGCAACGGTCAAAGGTGTCCATCTAGTGCATATTTACATTAAAACTAATTAAAAAGCAGCAGAGCTTTGTGAACAGCTCAGAGTAGACATCATAAGAACGATATGATTGCCAGAACAATTTTACCGGGATTTATGAAAAGGTTCTGTTCACACATGCCACAGCCATGTCACCCTGCAGCCCAAGACCGGTTGCCCACTGAAGCTAAGCAGGGTTGAGCTGGTCAGTACCTGGATGGGAGACCTCCTGGGAAAACTAGGTGCTGTTGGTAGAGGTGTTAGTGAGGCCAGCAGGGGGTGCTCACCCTGTGGTCTGTGTGGGTCCTAACGCCCCAATATAGTGATGGGGACACTATACTGTCAAAAAGCACCGTCTTTCGGATGAGACGTTAAACCGAGGTCCTGACTCTCTGTGGTCATTAAAAATCCCATGACACTCATCGTAAAGAGTAGGGGTGTAACCCCGGTGTCCTGGCCAAATTCCCTCCACTGGTCCTTGTCAATCATGGCCTCCTAATAATCCCCATCCACTTGATTGGCTCTATCTCTCTCTCCTCTCCACCTGTAGCTGGTGTCTGGTGAGCGCACTGGCGCCGTTGTCCTGTGGCTGCCATCGCATCATCCAAGTGGATGATGCACACTGGTGGTGGTTGAGGAGAGACCTCCCCACATGATTGTAAAGCGCTTTGGGTGTACAGCAATACACAATAAAGCGCTATATAAATGCATCATTCATTCATTCATTCATTCACATGATCTCTTAATGGCAACTTACCGGTAATTTACCAGTAAAGACTGTATGTGTGAAGGGGGCTAAACTCTTCCTCTGAATATACTGTGCTTAACGTTCATCTGGGAAAAAAGTGTGCATTATCTCACTAGATTTGTAACGTAAATCATTTATAAACCTTTGCCAAATGCCAACAGAATACATAAACCTATTTCTAAATATGCCATTTATTGTACATCACAATTTCATAATAAAAGTTTCTGAATTTGCATGTGGCCAAATATTAAAATATGGTGGTTTTAAACATCGTTTAATCATGCTGTAAAGTGAAACGTCACCAGCATAGACGTCACCAGGCCGTTGGCGCCCTCTGCAGGTATTTGTTAAAATACATAATGTAATTAAATTGGTTATGTTCATATTATGCATAGGCATATAACATTATGTATTTTAACAGTGTTGTTCAATAAAACCATGTAATTACTTGGTTTTGATATTTTATTTGAGCCAATTATTTTTGCCTCATCGTTAGTTTATATATAAATAGTCATACTAAAGCCTGTTTTTCTCTTAGGTCTGTTTATGTTACTAAAAAATATCAGATTACTCATTTGTCAAAATAATCAGTAGATTACTTGATTGCCAAAATAATCAGTAGTTACAGCCCTAATTTGGGTAAGTTAAAATATTTCAAAATACAACTGCATTTTGTATCAATCATTGACGATCTACAGGAATTCTTGCCTTCATGTCCTCGTTTATTCTGGATAACACAAATGAATATATTTACCAGCATATAAACCAGCGTGCGGCAGCAATGCACGATGCTGAGAGAAAGAAAATGACAGATAATAAAAAATAAAAAAAAATCAACGAAACATTCATTCATTCATTCATCTGAGTGTGCATCACAGAGGGCTTTAAATCACAGTCATACAAATATATCATGTGAATTCATCTGTTACATGAAATACAGCCTTAATTGTATCACTGCAAAAACTTGTGCGACCTACCGCTGTGACTTCTCATGCAGACTGGCAAGCAGCAAAGTGCACCAACCCCCCCAAGTCAGCATGGCGGCAGGAAACCCAAATATGGTCATGGCAAGTGGAATCACAAAATCATTTCTTAAATACACACCTGCTACATTCCCCCCTGCTGACTTCAACTTGCACATGACAAAACAAAACAAAAGAGTACAGCATAAAACATCAAAATGCTACAAAGCCCCTCAAGAGAAAACAACAACCAGGTACATGTAACCAAATTTGAAAGAACAATAAAGAGAAGTAAAGGGGGGAAAATAATCTGTACCATAGTACCAAAAGATAATACTGTATGTCACATGAAACATTAAATACTCCAGTCGTAAGACCAATCTTTTCAGAATTAGAAAGGTAAGAGGGTTGCAAATCCTCTAAACACCCACAGGAATAACATTTAGTGATCATTTTTGCACAGCATTTCATAAGATCTTATCCACTTTTGGATCACCCTTAAATACTCTTCCTCACGAGGTACCATAATCACAGATATTTGAAATGTATCACAAATTGAATCCTCAAAGGTAATAATTTTGATACACACAATCACAAACATATATGAATAAAAAAACTACAAACCAGACAAAACCTTCTGATGCATATTCTGAATCAGTCTAATGACTGATTTAACCACCCTCCCACATCTGGTTCTGACCGTCAGTGACACACCCCTGACCGGAAGGTGCTCTGGAACATTGCTGTAAATGGTCAGTGGCTAAAGCATCAGTATTTACACCTTCATCAGGTTCATATGTCAAAGACCTGCAGGCAGTCTCAATTGTCTGCCTACTGTTGTCTGTATCATGTGGTACAGTCAGGGAAGTAGGCTGGTCATCTACACTTAACTGGACAGAATCAGATTCAGAGGGGCCAGCATCTTGGGAAACTGGGAGCCCAGACACCCACGACACAGTTCTCTCGTCCAGTTCATCGACAGGTAAACTCAGCTCTACGTTTTCTTTCACAGACAGACTTGACCTGCTTGAGGTGACATTCTCACAAGTTTCAACATCGGACACTTCGTTTCGCAGAGGCAGGAAGTTCACTGGCATAATGAGATTTCTATGAACAACTTTCTCTGTACCAGTCACAGTGTTTCTGATTCTGAAAGTATTAACTTCACTGTTCATTCCTGTCACAATTGTGACGAGTCAGCTGCCTCCCCCCTAATTATCAGCACTCCCCGTCCCTTAATCGCCGCCCTTCACCAGGCTCCCGACTGGAGTGGGTGTGTGAGAGAGGAGGGGCGCTTAAACAGCCAGGGCTGGCGGCGTGTGATGAGGCACACCTGAAGGGAATGGAGCCTCATCACCGCCGCTGTTATAGGCCGGCTGCGCCTCTCCTCGAGAGACCGGTCTCTTCCCCCGTGCATGCACGCTGGTGTCCTCGTGGGTCCAGGAAGGGAGCGTCGAGTGGGAGGACCGCACCCCCCGAGAGACGGCTGACGGGCCAGGATGCCGGGCCGTAGCCCTGGAAGCGCCGCGGGCCCACAGGAGGATGAAGCCGCTCAGGAGAAGCCGCCGCCTCGCGCCCCGGACCCAGGGAGGGAAGCGCGTGCGGCCACCGGACTCCGCCCCTTACCTGGACCCCTCCTTCTTGAACACTACCCATCCTTCACATTCCGCGTTCACGACGAGGACACCAGATCCCCCTGTTTATTTTGGACACTTTAATCCCCTTTGGACACTTTTAGTTTATTATTTCTGTTGAATAAAAGCCTCTCCGAGGCCTGACGCCACACCCACTGTGTCTGTCGTTTGCTCCTCCCGTCACACTGGTGGAGAATGCGGGCATAACAGAGCTTCGACAGCACAGTTGGGCAACATCGATGACGTCCTCCCCTCTCGCTCGCAAAAGTTCGTGGAAATCCGCACTGGGACGGAGGAACGACGGAGACGGCCTCCCAGCCACCTAAGGGGTAAGTGACGTTCTGCTTATTGTCATTTACCCTGTGGTTGGTTGAGGCTGTCGACTAATACCCGGTTTCTCTGTCCCGGTTCCGGCGCGGTGCGAGAGGGAGAGTTGCCCGGAGAGGAATCCCTGCCCCGCCCACTCCGACCGTTGGAGCCTGGTTGAGGAAGGTAGCACTCCTGCGTGGGCGGCGGCCGGATGACGGGGATGTCGCTTGGGGGGGGGAATGTGACGAGTCAGCTGCCTCCCCCCTAATTATCAGCACTCCCCGTCCCTTAATCGCCGCCCTTCACCAGGCTCCCGACTGGAGTGGGTGTGTGAGAGAGGAGGGGCGCTTAAACAGCCAGGGCTGGCGGCGTGTGATGAGGCACACCTGAAGGGAATGGAGCCTCATCACCGCCGCTGTTATAGGCCGGCTGCGCCTCTCCTCGAGAGACCGGTCTCTTCCCCCGTGCATGCACGCTGGTGTCCTCGTGGGTCCAGGAAGGGAGCGTCGAGTGGGAGGACCGCACCCCCCGAGAGACGGCTGACGGGCCAGGATGCCGGGCCGTAGCCCTGGAAGCGCCGCGGGCCCACAGGAGGATGAAGCCGCTCAGGAGAAGCCGCCGCCTCGCGCCCCGGACCCAGGGAGGGAAGCGCGTGCGGCCACCGGACTCCGCCCCTTACCTGGACCCCTCCTTCTTGAACACTACCCATCCTTCACATTCCGCGTTCACGACGAGGACACCAGATCCCCCTGTTTATTTTGGACACTTTAATCCCCTTTGGACACTTTTAGTTTATTATTTCTGTTGAATAAAAGCCTCTCCGAGGCCTGACGCCACACCCACTGTGTCTGTCGTTTGCTCCTCCCGTCACACAATGTAGATATGACTCTCCCATCTATCAGCAGTTTTCCTCTTGCCACACTCTCCCTTATTGGCCAGGAGTACTCTGTTCACTGGAGCACCTTTGAGTTTCTTATTGTACAGGTTTGCTTGCCTCTGCTGTTGTTTTGAAGCAGAGCATTGGGCCAGTTTCATAGCCTGCCTGTGAAAGATCTTCTCTGAAAGACTGCACATATTGGTTATAGTCAACCACCTGTTCATCAAGCAGTGCAGAGTCAAACAGCATGTCGATGGGCAACCTATGAGTTCTTCCAAACATCAGCTGGAATGGAGGAAAACCGGTTGTCTCATGAATTGTCACATTATAACCAGTTCAAGAGGTCTTGATGTCCTGATACTCTCAAGCGGAGCTCTTGCGTCAGGCTCTGGTGACTTACTGACAACACATCTTCTGCAGCATCGAACATACTCTTTCACCTCTTTTTCCATCCCTTGCCAATAGAACCGACGTCTGGTGAGGTAAAGCATCCTGTGTTGACCCTGGTGTCCAGCTTCATCATGTATTCCCTTAAGCACTTTATGTCGAAGGGCAGCCGGTACAATAAACTGAAAAGTCTTATTCTTTGTGATGACATCCTTGGATACACAGTATAATAACCCTACCCTCACTGATAGTTTGTTCCAGTGTCTCAGAAACCGAAGCACACTAGGTGATTCCTTGCTCTGCTCCCTCCTAGATGGCCTACGCTTGCGCTCCACAAAATGAAACACTCTGCTCAGAACAGGATCAGCATGTTGTAATTCCATCAGCTCCTGCCTTGACCGTACTGGATGCTCCAATAGCTGAGATGGAATTATTGACTCAATTAACTGTGGCAGCAGGTAAGCATATGGTCGAACATGATTTTCCTGTTGCCTACTACTGTTCAAAATGGCAGAAATGTCCTCCTGAGAGACAAATGATTTCTTAGGGAAAACAACATGATTCACCTCAATATCCGGCTATGGGGTGGGCGACTTCTTCACCCTCGGCTACCTGAGAAAGCACCGCCCCAAGTCCGTTATTAGAAGCGTCAACAGACAACAGAAAGGGTTTATCAAAATCTGGGTGAGCCAAAACAACCCTTTCCAACAAAGCTTGTTTCAGGGCATTAAAGGCATCTCTACACTCCTGTGTCCAGTCCAAAGATGTAAGCTTTCTGCCTGCCATTGTACGCTTCTGGCCTTTGGCATGCCTCGGTTTCCTCATGCCTGATGTTAATGCAAAGAGGGGTCTGCCAATGTGAGTACAGCCTTCGATATACTGCTGGTAGAAAACCACCATGCCAAAGAATGACCTTATTTTTGTCTGTGATGGAACATCAGAACCATCTTCCATAAGATCCTGTTCTGTGATGTCAACAATAGCTCAGACCTTTTCAGGGTCTATAGCTACACCCTCACTACTCACGATGTGTCCAAGGAACTTGACGGAAGGTTTCATGAAATGACACTTCTTTTGAGACAGTTTCAAACTGTGAGCCTGAAGTCTCTGGAAAACTATCTCTAATCGTTCCAAAGCAAGCTGTTCATCGGGGGCGAAAATGAGGATGTCATCAAGATAACACAGCATGCTCATGAAGTTCTGATCACTAAATATGTTCATCATCATCCTCATGAACGTCGCAGGGCTATTGCATAGAAGCCTGTTATACTCGTAGAGACCAAATGGCGTAGTGAAAGCTGTGAATCTCTTGTCATCCTCATGCACCTCCACATTATAATAACCTGATGTTAAGTCCATTGTGGAAAAGAATGCGTTACCACCCAAAGCTGCAAGCGCATCTGCTTGGTGTGGAAGAGGATGTGCGTCTTTAACGGTGCGTGCATTTAACCAACGGAAGTCTGTGCACAGCCTCAGATCGCCATTCCTCTTCCAGACTAGCACCAGAGGTGACGCATAATCACTCGCTGACTTTCTGATTATGTCGCGCTCTTCCATGTCATCCAGGGCCTCACGCAGTTTCTCGTAGTGTGATGGTGACAATCTTCTGTAGGGGAGTCTGAAAAGTTTATTATCACTTAGGCAGATTCTATGAACAAAGCATTTTGCCTTGCCACAGTCTAGTCCATGACGTGAACATACTGACTCATACTTAACCAACAGTTCAACCAACTTCCCTCTCCAGTAAGGTGTGAAAGAGTTTGAGTCGATGTCGATATCTTGGAGCCCTAGGCTAGACAGCGATGAGCTAGTAAGACCATGCGGGATGCAGTGTTGTCTCTCCATTTCGCACAGTTTACTGCTGCGATTTGCCAGTCTTTCAGTGTTCACTTCATTACACTGCAGATCTTTCACCTGTTGAACTGTCATGTCAAGACAGTCAACATCAAAGTCTTCAAGCGCAATGCCGGTGTAAACATCAGCTAGCTTGCAGTTGCGTCTTAGACAGATAGGCTTGTTTGATGGGTTGATAACTTTAACTGGAGTACTGCCATCACCCCATAAAGACACTACTATCCTGCCCAGCAACACATTTCTTGGTGCAGTGCGCGCTGTGCTAGGCTCCACAATGACTGTACTGCCTGCAGAAAGGGTTTTGTCACTGAACAACTTTCCCCACACTATATGTTCTTTCATGGGTTCCAAAGTGACAGAATGCTTCAGTTTTACAGTACCTACTTTTGTAGGGTGATCCGTTCCTTTCCATGACTCAACATTTCTC
This sequence comes from Aspiorhynchus laticeps, assembly GCA_023376895.1. NCBI lineage: Eukaryota > Metazoa > Chordata > Actinopteri > Cypriniformes > Cyprinidae > Aspiorhynchus > Aspiorhynchus laticeps. The sequence goes on along the minus strand of JALXFT010002179.1, from coordinate 5,846 downwards.
AAGAGTTGCATCAAAGCACTTATATCAGGATCTTTGCCTCGTGAGTCAAATACCTTCCCCCAGAAATCACTGGATACTTTCATGTCATGAATGAGATGTTTTATGGCATTACTTCCTAAAATTAGGTCAGCATTTTGCTCATCAACAATTAAGGCAGGTACAGAGAAGGAGCAGTTGAATACTTTCATCTGGACGTCACATACTCCCAGTGGGCTTGTTCTTTGACCACCACAGCCAATCAGTGTGAGCATTGTTGGGGCTATGTCACCTGAGGGAAGTACTTTTGCTTCTATGAGTTTGGACAGGGCTTGACAACTAATAGTACAGGCCATAGACCCACTGTCAAGCATTCCTCGAAGCAAAACAACATCCTGTACCGAGACATCAGTAAAGAAAAAGTCATCATTGGTGTTAAGTCTTTGCACATTTAAAAAAAAATCACTTTTGTCTTGTCATCAACACTACTGCAAAAGTCAGAATAAACAGATTCCAAGTCAATATCCTCACTGTCAGGGGACATTACACATGGCCCTCCACTAGTCCCCCTCTGTCACGATTCCAAGCCATGAACTTTGCATCACTCACCACTAGAGGTCACTCTCCCATCACATGGACTTTCACACACTTACAGATCACTCATAGACTGCATCTCCCATCATTCACTGCACCCACACAGCTGTTCACTATCTTCACGCTTACACCTGAAAACAATCTCACATCACCATCACCCAATCACACACGCTACATAAACCCTGGACTGTCTCTCACACCCTGCCGAGTATTGTTTAGCCCAGCTACCTTACAAAGTGTTTCCCAAGTATTCCTAGTTTGATTCCCTGTGTTCTGATTCTGCCCGTGCTCCTGGATTATTCTCTCTGCCTAGCCCTCTGGATACTGTACGCTGATCGTCGACCCACGCTTGCTTAACGGACTGCTCTTGTGTCTTGCCCATGCCATACCTGTTTGCTACTGCCCGACCCTGCCTGTATTGACCATGTTTTATAATAAAGAGCTTGCATTTGGATCCGCATGTCTCACGTCTCGTCAGCTCCGTCACACCCTCCTCATGTGGGCCATCTAGTTTCCCAGCTGATCAGAGTCAGGAATACTATGTAGAACTTGTGGTTTGTTGGCGTCCCCGCAGAGCAAGCTGATGCTCTGTGGCCAGAGGCATGACAGTTAAAGCACAGATGGTTTATTCGATAGTGTGAAAAAGTATCATGACTTGCATCACCAAATAATTTGTGGGGGGGGGGGACTGATCCTGAGTAGACTGTTCCACCCCAACAGCAGCTGTCTCTAAGCCACGACTGTGAGCACACAAAATGTCCGTTGACTGAGCATGACATGCAATGCCACTCACATATGCATTAGACTTGCGTTGTTGAAACTTATCCTCCTTTTGATACTCATCCAGTCTAACCTGCACTATTGGCACGAGCATTCTATTATTAATGGCAGCCTTCACGCTGGTTTGATGCCGTTGTCACTGAAACATTCTGTGGTGCAACCACTTCTTAAAAAGCCAAATTTGGATCATTCTGTTCTGTCCAATTTTAGACCGATCTCAAAACTTCAGTTTTTATCTAAGGTTTTAGAGAAAATTGTTCTTAGTCAATTACAGAGATTATTGGATCAAAATGTTGTGTTAGAGTCTTTCCAGTCCGGCTTTAAAGTTTACCACAGTACTGAGTCTGTGTTGTTAAAAGTACTTAATGATATTTTATTATTAAGTGATTCTGGCCATTCAATGGTTCTTATGCTATTAGATCTCACTGCAGCTTTCGATACGATTGATCATGGGATCCTTGCTTTATGCCTTGAGGAAGCGGCAGGTATTCAGGGTACCACCCTCAAGTGGATTAGATCATTCCTATCGAATAGAAGTTTTTCTGTCAATTCAGGTCAGGCATTTTCCTCTTCTGCCCCATTGATGTGTGGTGTCTCGCAAGGATCCATTCTTGCCCCTATTTTATTTTCCTTATACATTTTACCGTTAGGGACGGTATAAGGGTTAGGGTTAGAGTTTTTCGAAAGTATGGGATTTCCTATCATTTTTATGCAGATGATACGCAAATTTATTTCCCTTTGAGGAAAAACCACGTAAATGCTTTGGACTCCCTTGTGAATTGTTTGAAGGAGGTTAAAGCCTGGATGTCAGCAAACTTCTTAAATTTTAATGAGAGTAAGACAGAACTTGTTTGGTTTGGAGGTCCTAATACACCTCAACTGTCACATTTAGGTGAGTTGACCCCTTTTTGTAAACCTGTGGTCAAAAATCTAGGGGTATTATTTGATAATACCCTCATATTTGATAAACAGATAAACTCAGACGTTAAATCAGGTTTTTTTCATTTACGATTGGTGGCGAAGGTTAAACCATTTCTTTCTTTTAAAGATTGTGAGAAGGTGATCCATGCCTTTGTGTTTTCGAGGCTAGATTATTGCAATTCTTTGTAAGTAGGTGTTTGTCAAACGACTCCAAACCGTTTGCAATTTTTACAGAATGCTGCTGCTAGGCTTTTGAAGTGGACGCACAAGTGAGATCATATTTCTCCTATTCTGTCCTCTCTGGGCTGGTTGCCAGTCCATTATAGACCAAATATAGGTTTGTAAACATTTGGGATGCGCGCGCATCATGGTTGAATGAATGAATGAATGATGCATTTATATAGCGCTTTTATTGTGTATTGCCATACACCCAAAGCGCTTTACAATCATGTGGGGGGGGGGAGTCTCTCCTCAACCACCACCAGTGTGCAGCATCCACTTGGATGATGTGACGGCAGCCACAGGACAACGGCGCCAGTGCACTCACCACACAACAGCTACAGGTGGAGAGGAGAGAGAGTCATAGAGCCAATCAAGTGGATAGGGATTATTAGGAGGCCATGATTGACAAGGGCTAGTGGAGGGAATTTGGCCAGGACACCGGGGTTACACCCCTACTCTTTATGAGAAGTGCCATGGGATTTTTAATGACCACAGAGAGTCAGGACCTCGGTTTAGCGTCTCATCCGAAAGACGGTGCTTTTTACAGTATAGTGTCCCCGTCGCTATACTGGGGCGTTAGGACCCACACAGACCACAGGGTGAGCACCCCCTGCTGGCCTCACTAACACCTCTTCCAACAGCAACCTAGTTTTCCCAGGAGGTCTCCCATCCAGGTACTGACCAGGCTCAACCCTGCTTAGCTTCAGTGGGCAACTAGTCTTGGGCTGCAGGGTGATATGGCTATGGCTATGGTTGCAGAAAACCGGGAGAGATAGCCTTTACGGCTAGAGAATTACACGGATATGGTACAAAATAGATAGTGTAGTGGGATAGTCTTACAGATCCGAAACAGGGATGATGTTTTTGTGGGCGGAGCCTTTCTTGTGGCAGAGAATGACGGTTTTCCAGCGGCAGTCTATGGAGCTATGGAATAAAAGAATTTAAAAAAAGGTAAATTTGATTTTAAATTTCAAAATTCAGAGTTTATTTCTCACATTTCCGAGATTATATCTCACAATTCTAATAAGGAAAAACAACTCGACATTCTCTCTTTTCCCCTCGGCTCTTCTGGCTTTTTCCCCTTAAAATTGACAAACTAACTATTTTTGAGTTAAATGGAGTTATAAAGCCCAAATTAGGAGATATAAACTTGCATTTGCGAGGAAAAAAGTCAGAATTGTGAGATAAAATAAATAAACGTTATTTAAAAATATTAATAGTAATAGGTTTAAATAATATGTCATGCTGTAACTGTAGGGCTAATACAATACGTCCCCTATGAGCAGAATATGTGAATATTATGTAGACCTATTGTTTAAATCAAATTTATGCTTTAAAAGTAGAGTAATTATAGCAGTTTCATATATAGTATGTCCGTTTAAACGTCTGCATTTAGCTTCAAATGGCGTATTTGATGACAGTATTCTATAAAAATTATTTGCATTCCGATTTTGACATCAAAAGGCACACAAATATTTTTATTTTACCCGTTTACCTCCACCTGTTACCAGTGTTTTTCTGCAACCACTATGCGCGCGCAGCTGCAAGTGACGTAACTGTGACGTCTACTCTGAATTGGTCTATAGGATTGATTTTAAACTCCTAGTTTTTGTTTATAAATCTTTGAATGGGTTAGCTCCCTCTTACCTGTCAGAGCTCCTACTGGTACACAAGCCTGTTAGGTCTTTGAGGTCTTCTGACAACTCGATTTTAATTGTTCAGAGGACAAAGTACAAGTGAAGGGGGGATCGAGCTTTTGCAGTGGTGGCTCCAAAAAGATGGAACAATCTTCCCTCCCACATTAGAGTTGCTCCTACTCTAAATATTTTTAAAAGACGTCTGAAGGCCCATTTTTTATGTTAAGCTTTTGAGACCGCAGTGTGTTGAGGCATTGGTCTCTGCTTGTATTGTCCTTGATGTTTTATCTGGTGTTTTGTTACTGTTTTTTTAACAGTGCTTTATAAATGAATACATGAACTGCACATCAGCTGCAGTCCATTCATGCAGCGGCTTACAGTTGAATATAAGAGACAGTTCTGGATTGGGACAGTTCCTGATGAACATTACAGTAACTTCATGAAAGAGGTCATCTAGAGTTTTAACCCGTCTCTTCAGTCCTTCCCCAGCGATGTCAATAGCATTGTGCAGCCTAATCCAGTACTCTTTTTCTTCCGGCTTTGCTACTGTTCGGACGCTCTTGCTTATTGCTCTGCGCTTTGCTCCCTATTTTTGTTCTTTTCTCAGATCTCTCCAAGATTTATTGCTTTCTCCCCTTTCTTTACTTTTTGTCTAACTTGTTCTCATCTAATTGTTTATTCAATTGTACTCACTATGTGCTTTCAAATCTGTACTATTACTACTAACACTCGGAGAGCACGCACTGTACGTTGGAGGCAGGCCAATTAATAATCTACGAACGGTCCCTCTGTCCTCTACTACTTTTCTCTCTGTTTCAATTGGTCTTTGGAACTGCCAGTCTGCTGTAAACAAAGCAGATTTTATTCCTTCTATTGCTACAAAGTTCTGGCTGGACTTCCAAAACAGACGGAACATCCAGCAGACTGATCACCTCGGACCCCCTCAGCATACAGCCGGTGAGGCCTGGAATCAGTGAATCTCAACATTTCTACCAATGTAGAGGAACAAGCCAAAACTGATCGACAGACTAATCGATGGCACAAACAGGGAGCGAGACCCAAAGGCTCTCGAGACATCAGATTGTCATGAGTATCTCGTATTGCTGCCATAGCATCCTCTACCCCAGATACGGCTATAACGAGACTTGTAAACACTGGTATTCTACAACCCCCTATACATCTTGAGAACAGATTTGAAGCATTGATGAATGTGGATGAGGAATCCCAAAATGTGACAAAACTCGGATCGAATCAGCCAGCAGCTAACATTGCTACTAACAGGCGCTCAAGGTCGAGCAGACAGCGGCATTCAGCTCAGAGTGCAGCCGAGCCCAGACTCTGATAGTGGGTGACTCTATTATTAGAAACAATTAGTAGCAGGACTATAACTACTGTTGCTTTACTCAAGCAACCGTCTCTGATGTGAACAAGGAACTTCAGAACATTGTGATGAAGCACAAACTGCAAATCTTGAAGTCGCAGTCGAACAGCAGAAGTGAACAGCAGTCTGTAAGTGGTTTTGTCTTATTTTCTCATTAGATTTCAGCTCAGTTGTCGTTGCTAGGAAACATTGTTTTTGCATACTGTGTTTTACCTGGTAAACGCGTTCGCAAGTCGCGTTTGTTCTCGTGCTTATCGCGGGAGTTCCCAGTTTCGGTTTGCTAAGTAGAAAGGCGTGGTCAGCTGACTTCAGGGACTAGTAATTAGGCAAGTATA
>JALXFT010002178.1:0-45601 GCA_023376895.1 Aspiorhynchus laticeps | reverse complement strand
AATGTTAGCGTCTTATTAACTCACTGTCATGCATTGTGTGCAACACATTTCTTCATGTTTGGTTCATTTTCTCCACTGCTAAAGAAACTCTTAAGCCTCTTAAAAGTCCTCGTTTGTACTCCTAACAATTTTGGACCTTAAGACCTCTTTTAAGGGTTAAGATGCTTTCTGAATTACTTTTTTCTTTACTAGGAACTTTTCTTTAATTTTAAAAGGAAACACCCACATTTCTAAGAATTTTCTTACTAGGAGCAACTCTTAGCACTAGGATTTTTCATGAATACGGGCCCAGTACATTTTTCAAGATTTTGATGTTGGTTGGCCAGGGAAGTGCCACGACTCTTTTGATCTTCAAAACTCAAAACTACATGCAAAGCTGAAAAATGGCACATGCTTTCCACCACTCACCAAGACAATACAAGGTGTTGACATTCCTGTGCTGATTGTGGCTGACTCTGCCTATAGCCTCTCTTGTAATGTCATGAAACCAAACCAGTAGTTTTTTCGGGTACTTGTACTTTTTTGAGTAAATTTTAAAGCTGTACTTTTACTTGTACATTAAGTACGAATTAAGCAAAATAATCTACTTCGTTACATTTAAATCATAGTTTGTTACCGAGCACGCCCAATTTGAATTGATATTCAAACCTTTGACGGCATTTCAGTAGCCAATAAAGATATCCGATCGTAAACGGACCAATAAATGCCCTGATATCTGAACCGGGAAAAGCCGCTGCAGCAGGTGAAGAGCTGATCGGACAGTGAGAGAGCTCAGCGTAAATGGAGTCAAAGTTTGGAGAAACAAACTACATGGTAGTGTTATCATAAATATGACATACGACAGTAAGTTTGACACGCATCTCCTGTCAGTTACAGAGTCTGAATATCCACGTGGGATTGCAGGTATTCCGCATAATTTTAATCATTCCTGCGCAAATGTGGCGAGCACTTTATTGTAACATGAGAACACGGTCATGTAATCTCAGAAAACTGGATGCGAGCTCTCAAATAGGCCTGACTTATACAAAGTAACTGCTGTCCTCTCACTCCGATATTGCTTGTGCGCACTCAGACTGTGCGCTATTGCGATCTCTCCATGCTTTTAAAGTATAAATTATTTCTCTTTTCTCCTAGATTAAACTTTGTCAAAAGTTATTCAGAATAGATCCATGCCTGACCGATGAAAATGATACTGGAAATTGTATTGACTGTAAGTGAAATGCACCAGAAAGTCTTTAAGAAAGATGGAACTTTAATTTCTTTACAATGTAAGTTTATGCTAGAAATGTTTCGGAATGGGATATTTGTATGATTTGTACATAAATATCCTAGTCTGTCTAACTGCATCACTACATTGTACAGACATTACAGGTCAAAGCCATCTGATGATCCATTTATCTAAATAAATAACATATATGGCTCTTAAATCACTGCTTATAAAAATTCAGTGTTGTCATATTTCGAATACCTCAACTGAGGTCTTTTGTTTTATAATTTTATTACTGACTGTGTACTTGTCTTTTTGTTGTGTTTTTGCTGTGCACACTACAGTCTCCGTGCTCACAGTGTCTCAGACACTAATATTTTAGCTGAATCACTGTCTGCTATCTGGGTTTTCAGTATGGAGATAAAGGTTGGGGTTATAATTTTTCAGTATTACATGACATCGTGTGTGTTTATTAGCACAGTTTGTTGTTTTCTTGGGGCGTCTGGTAGAGCGTTAGGACTCAGAAGCGAAAATATGAATTAATATTTTTTGGTAATTCATTAAATATCGCCGCTAAAAAGTAACTAGTAACTAGTACTCGGAGTAGTTTTTGAGAAGAGTACTTTGTACTTTTACTTAAGTACTGTTTTGGCACCAGTACTTTTACTTGTAATTGAGTATTATTTCAGCAATGTAACAGTACTTGTACTTAAGTACAAATTTTCAGTACTCTTTCCACCACTGCAGAACATACAAGAAAATCTTAAGAAAAGAGAATTAGTTTTTTTTAGGTTTTAAAAATGCATGATGATATAGGTGAAATATATTGTGAAAAATGCATATGAAGTTATTTAATAAGCTTTCTCAGATCACCTAATGTATGTTTCATATATCTCTGTCAGCAGCTCCCATTAGAGTTTTTTTTTTCTGACACTCCTGAAATCCCGGTACAATTCTTATCAATATTTGTCTACAATGAAAGATAAAAACGTGTTTGGAATAGTTTTTTAGTTCATGTAAGTGGATTAACAGTACAGTGCATACTTTTAGGTTAAATTAATTTGCTTATTTCAATTCATCCATTAACAAATTGCCAGCAAAACATTTACAAAGCTATAAAAATCACTCACCCTACACATAATACATGATTAAAATCCCAAACTTTCATAAATAAGAGCTCAAATCTTTTGCTAGCTTACCTCTTATAGTTAGCCTCTGTAGTTAGCTCACGGTTGTGATGCTAACGGACTTTTTTTCCCGATGACACTGAACCATTTTTGTAAAGTAAATATTTAACAGAAGCGTGTCAATTACATGTAAGAAAGTGTCAGGAACAGTTGTATGTATTATTTGTGTAATTTTAGGGACTAAACTTACCTGAAAGCAGTAAAAACAACAGTGAGAGACGGAGGAGATGGAGTTTTTTTTGCTACTTGTCAGCTGAGCTGCCGTCCCGTTTCCATGGTAACTCCCTCCACTCCAGTTTAAAAGCGCCTTGAATGACGCGCCCATTAAACACATGAAAGTTACGCAGCGTTTACATAACCCAGATAGCAAAATTTGTCTGGCCCACCTCTGGGCCACAACCTTGCTTCACTTCTGGCCCAATTCTGGCTGGGTCCCCTGCCCAAAACTGGCTCACACACTGAAATCCGACTCAAACAATTTCCTCTGGCCCAGATGCGGCCCAGGCCCTGTAAAACGACTCTTATTTATTGATGTAGCCCAGATCTGGCCCGCATACTGTAGAGTGACTTCTATTATTTTATGTGGCCCAGGTCTGACCCAGACACTTTAAGCCAGATCCGGCTGAGACTCGGCTTGGTCCACGGGCCAAATGTGGCCCAGAAACTGCTAAATGTAATTCAGCAGTGAAACACAAATACAACCATTTAAAAAAGATTAAAAAGGCTTTAATTATAAAATTACCAAATACTTTAATATAAATATATATTAACAATGAACAAATGCACTACAGTATAAACATTAACACACACTTTTTAAACCACAAAGTAACAAGTAAATTACATTTACTGTATATTATATATATAAAAAACATTGTGTCATAATTCAGTTCAGTTCTTATCAAATGGCGTCAGTGCAGTCAAGTCAATAATATTGCTGAATATTAAGTGTCTTCAACTAAGCAAGACAAAAGGCAACAGTGACAAGGAACCCAAACAAGACCAGGCTCAGTCAGGAAACCAGTTCTCCTCTGACCAAACGAATAGGAGTAGGTGAAGCTGGTAAAAAGGGTCTGTGCAGAGGGCTTGTCTGGTTCTCGTAGTCTTTGCTGAGGATCTGTGCTGGGGCCATCAATGAGGTCTTCACAGGGATCATCTAGTTGACATGGTCTCCGCTGACATTCAGGGATGTGTTGTGGTCATTCCTGGGTGCAGGTCCACCGTCTGGTCTGGATACGGACTGGATCAGCTGATTACTGTAACCTAGGGATAAGGGTGAGACAGTATAAGCGACTAATATAAGCATTGATGTCATTCTTCTTACAAATTAACAAGTACATTAGATATTATGGGAAGTGATGTCAAGTGTTTCTGCTTACCCTAATTGGTGCAGCATAAAGATCCTTTAAGGAATTTGAATTATAGAAATGTGATCGTTTGTCATGTGTATGGAAGGCTAAAGAGATGGGACATTTAAACTCACAGAGTGTGTCTGCCTCCTGAAGTCTGCTCTTTTGATCTGCCAGCTGGAGCCACCTCTTCATAGTCCCCTTGACTTCCATTTCAGCAGCATTAGCTTGAAAGTTTTTCCAAATTGCAGCCTTGAAATATATGTATAAATATATATTGTAAGGTAATTATTAAATCTTAAGCATTACAATTTTTTTACAATAATTAGGACCATACCCAGAATTCGCACCTCATATGTTTGATGAATGTTCATGCATAAATTCATGCAGCAGCTCAGAATTTCTGTAAAAAAAAAAAAAGTCAGATTACATATGTAAACTGTTCAGATTAAATTAAAATTTGTTTGCTCATATAATCCCCACCACAGTAAAATAAGTATGATTTTAATCACATCATACGCTTCAAAAGTTTTCATTCACTCTAAATATTGAACCTGCTCTAGTGCAGCAGACAGTTTAGGCCTCCATTCAAGAACAAAAGATGGTGCACTTACATTTTACGGCTTTCGCTTACGTATCTATAGTGTTTTTCTGTGTCAGAGCTTCCCACACAGCAGTGTTACCACAAAATAAATATTATTATTAATTTCAGATTGCTCATATTGAATTGTCTTAGCAGGTGTAATGCTACAACAGCGTGCTCAGTTTGATTCACAAACAAATGACTCATTTGAATGGTTAAGTGAATCAAATCAGAGAATCACCCATATAGATATTTATGGCGCCACCAGCGCAGTCTGACTCCTATGATTCAATAACAATCACTCGATGAAAAAGACGATCGAATGAATTCTAGCAAACAAAATGGAATTTAACTCATTAGAATTTAATTAGCTAACATTATCGTGCACTTGATACAGCTCATCAGTTTTTTTATAATAAGAAAATCACATTGCTTTTCTAAACAGACCGCGCCAGTTAGGCCTACTCATCAACACTCAATATATCCAGGACGAATGGTTTTTCTGACGTTATGTTATCATTGCAAACCTCCTAATAGGAACCATCTAAAAACTATACTCTTTGTGACATGTAAAACATCAAACAACACGAGATTGAACATTAAATAAATTAAATAACTTACTTTTTGCAGCTGAAGTATTCCTCTTGAGAACTGTGCCACCGAAAGCTCCAGGATTAAGTTAAACCACCAAATCTTTCTCTCAGGCGGCTGATCTCCTTCATTCTAGCAGCGGCCCGCCGGTGACAAAACCAACTCAGGCCGAAGGTAGATTCACACAACTACACCGAGTGTGGACCTGCCGCGCGTACAACAGCTTTCATTGTCAGCGTGCGCGTGTGTGTGTGTGTGTGTGTGTATGTGTGTGAGAGAGAGAGAGAGAGAGAGTGTACTGGTTTTTGTGGTTTACGGGGACAACATTTGTTTTATGACATGGGTATGACAGAGGTATTACAATTTGAAGGTGTTTTATGAGGACACTGCCTATGTCCCCATAGTTCAAAAGGCTTAAAAAACATACTAAATGGTGTTTTTATGAAAATGTAAAAATGCACACAGTCTCCTGTGAGGGCTAAGTTTAGGTGTAGGGTAGGTGTAGGACAATAGCACATACAGATTGTACAGTATAAAAACCATTACGCCTATGGAGAGTCCCCATAAACCACAAAAACCAACATGTGTGTGTGCCACATAGAAAAAGCCGCCTGTCAGCCAGAAGCGTTTTCTAGAGTCGGCGCAGCTCTGGCCCATTATCTTTTCACCGATGTCGAGACTGAGCCGACAGTGCCGCATTTCAGCCAGAATCGGCCCGAGAGTGCTTGCTATCTGGGCGTGCCCTGTTCAATCCAAAGTCCCCACTCCACGGGGATAGGGACGAACACTTTCATTTGGAACTTGCCCGTGAGCCATTCGATACACCCCTAATTGTTTCCCTCCTCTCTCCGCTTCACTCCAGCGGGTGGCGCTAAAACACACACGTGTGTTTGCCAAACACCATTAAACCTCAGAGGAAGAAGATTAGTTTCACCGCACTCGCTATTCTTTTGCTGTGATGCTGGATTAATATAAACTATCAGATGTTGTTTCTGTCAATAGAAAAATATAGTTTTTGAATCAGGTCAGTAAATACCTGTAATATTTTCATCCTCACAGTCGTGACTAGGTTCTGAAGCAGGAATATCTGGAGAAGTATCATCTGAACTGAGATCTGCTGCTGTGAAGATGGTGTTTGTTAAAGAGGAGAGAGAGGAGAACATTATTGAACCAGAACACCAGAGAATAAAACACGAGGAACCAAAACCCTGCAGAATAAAACATGAGGAATCAGAAACCTGGAGAATAAATCACGAGGAACCAGAACCCTGGAGAATAAAACATGAGGAACCAGAACCTGGAGAATAAAACAGGAGGAACCAGAAACCTGGAGAATAAAACAGGAGGAACCAGAAACCTGCAGAATAAAACATGAGGAACCAGAATCTGGAGAATAAAACAGGAGGAACCAGAAACCTGGAGAATAAAACAAGAGGAACCAGAAACCTGCAGAATAAAACAGGAGGAACCAGAACCCTGCAGAATAAAACAGGAGGAACCAGAACCTGGAGAATAAAACAGGAGGAATCAGAAACCTGGAGAATAAAACATGAGGAACCAGAAACCTGGAGAATAAAACATGAGGAACCAGAAACCTGGAGAATAAAACAGGAGGAACCAGAACCCTGCAGAATAAAACAGGAGGAACCAGAACCCTGCAGAATAAAACAGGAGGAACCAGAACCTGGAGAATAAAACAGGAGGAACCAGAAACCTGGAGAATAAAACACGAGGAACCAGAAACCTGGAGAATAAAACAGGAGGAACCAGAAACCTGGAGAATAAAACACGAGGAACCAGAAACCTGGAGAATAAAACAGGAGGAACCAGAAACCTGGGGAACAAAACAGGAGGAACCAGAAACCTGGAGAATAAAACAGGAGGAACCAGAATCCTGCAGAACAAAACAGGAGGAACCAGAACCCTGCAGAATAAAACAAGAGGAACCAGAACCCTGCAGAATAAAACAGGAGGAACCAGAACCCTGCAGAACAAAACAGGAGGAACCAGAACCTGCAGAACAAAACAGGAGGAACCAGAACCCTGCAGAACAAAACAGGAGGAACCAGAACCCTGCAGAATAAACCAAGAGGAACCAGAACCCTGCAGAACAAAACAGGAGGAACCAGAACCCTGCAGAATAAAACAGGAGGAACCAGAACCCTGCAGAACAAAACAGGAGGAACCAGAACCCTGCAGAATAAACCAAGAGGAACCAGAACCCTGCAGAACAAAACAGGAGGAACCAGAACCCTGCAGAATAAAACAGGAGGAACCAGAACCTGGAGAATAAAACAGGAGGAATCAGAAACCTGGAGAATAAAACAGGAGGAACCAGAAACCTGGAGAATAAAACAGGAGGAACCAGAAACCTGGAGAATAAAACACGAGGAACCAGAAACCTGGAGAATAAAACAGGAGGAACCAGAAACCTGGAGAATAAAACAGCAGGAACCAGAAACCTGGAGAATAAAACAGCAGGAACCAGAAACCTGCAGAACAAAACAGGAGGAACCAGAACCCTGCAGAACAAAACAGGAGGAACCAGAACCCTAAAAAAATAAAACAGGAGGAACCAGAACCTGGAGAATAAAACGGGAGGAATCAGAAACCTGGAGAATAAAACAGGAGGAACCAGAAACCTGGAGAATAAAACAGGAGGAACCAGAAACCTGAAGAATAAAACAGGAGGAACCAGAACCCTGCAGAACAAAACAGGAGGAACCAGAACCCTGCAGAATAAAACAAGAGGAACCAGAACCCTGCAGAATAAAACAGGAGGAACCAGAACCCTGCAGAACAAAACAGGAGGAACCAGAACCCTGCAGAATAAAACAGGAGGAACCAGAACCCTGCAGAACAAAACAGGAGGAACCAGAACCCTGCAGAATAAACCAAGAGGAACCAGAACCCTGCAGAACAAAACAAGAGGAACCAGAACCCTGCAGAATAAAACAGGAGGAACCAGAAACCTGCAGAACAAAAGAGGAGGAACCAGAACCCTGCAGAACAAAACAGGAGGAACCAGAACCCTGCAGAATAAACCAAGAGGAACCAGAACCCTGCAGAACAAAACAGGAGGAACCAGAACCCTGCAGAACAAAACAGGAGGAACCAGAACCTGGAGAATAAAACAGGAGGAATCAGAAACCTGGAGAATAAAACAGGAGGATCCAGAAACCTGGAGAATAAAACAGGAGGAACCAGAAACCTGGAGAATAAAACACGAGGAACCAGAAACCTGGAGAATAAAACAGGAGGAACCAGAAACCTGGAGAATAAAACAGCAGGAACCAGAAACCTGGAGAATAAAACAGCAGGAACCAGAAACCTGCAGAACAAAACAGGAGGAACCAGAACCCTGCAGAACAAAACAGGAGGAACCAGAACCCTAAAAAAATAAAACAGGAGGAACCAGAACCTGGAGAATAAAACAGGAGGAATCAGAAACATGGAGAATAAAACACGAGAACCCAGAAACCTGGAGAATAAAACACGAGGAACCAGAAACCTGGAGAATAAAACAGGAGGAACCAGAACCCTGCAGAACAAAACAGGAGGAACCAGAACCCTGCAGAATAAAACAGGAGGAACATGGAGGTTGGTTTTTATTCTTCATTCATCTGTTTGAATGAACTGTTTGCCTATAAAAGATGGAATGAACATCTTTGAATGGAACTGAGAAGCAAATCCAAAGAAAATAATAGCAGTGAAAAAATACTGCAATAAAAAACAAAAACAAACACAATGTTATTGAAGAAGATAACTTTTTAAAATCAAGCAAAGTAAACTGCACACATCGGGTGTCGAATAAAAGAAAAGGAATGCCTAGAAATCTCTTTGTAATGAATTATTGCATAAATTCTTTTACTCGGCTATTGTTAATTTTGCAACATGCAAATTATTATTTATAATGTTAGACATAAAGCAGCTGTTTTAGAGAGCGAGAGAAAGAGAGATGGTCAGAATTATATTGGCACCGTAAGAAAATATGATCAGAGAAGGTTAATAATAAAATAAACCTGCATTTTTACCTTTTGATCTTTCAGAAAATAAATAAAAGTAAATAAAAAAAATATTTTTAGAGTTAAAAATCTAACTTGTTAACTATGCAGATATATTTTCACAGGCTTATTTGTTCATATCTACCAAGGCTGCTAAAATAGCTAATCGTTTGATAAATAAAGACTGAAAACACAATGTTAATTTGAGGTTAAACCTGCTTTCTGGTAGGTTTAATTTAAGCCTCAATTTAATATTGAAATAATTCTAGTCTTCCTCCAGATAAATTATGGACTAGACTAAGTCTAAGACTATTTAAAATAGGTCTGGATGATTTGGCCAAAATTTATATCACAATATATTTCTTAATTTCGGTCAACACAATTTAAAAAAAAAAAAAAATCCTCAGAAAAATGGCCACAACAGTTGTCTGTACCTACAACTTATGAAAAAGGAAAAAAGTCTATGAAACCTCCTATAAAACTATATAATATTTTAGAAAACAAACGGCACAAATAAATGAACAACCTTTTATTTGTATTTAGCCTTCATACAAACAAGAAATGTGAAATCACTGTTAAATAAACAATACTCTGTCTCACCTTATTAATATTAATATATTTAAAGGGATAGTTCACTTTGAAATTAAAATGTGGTATCTATCAGCTTACCCCAAGGGCATCCAAGATGTAGGTGTCTTTTTTTCTTCAGTAGAACCAATTTTGATGTTTTTAGGTCAAACCGTTCTAGTCTGTCAGTCATATAATGGCAAGTATAGGTCACTGTCTCTATAAGAGGGAAAAAGAACATGCACAGAGAAATCCAAATTAAACAATTCCCCATCGTAACTACACATTGATGGCCTAAGACACGAAACGAGCGGTTTGTGTGAGAAAACGAACAGTATTTATATCGTTTTTTACCTCTTGTACACTCTTGTATATTAAATTTAATTGTAAGCTTTGTGAACAGTTTTGGAGAATTTGATGTTTCTTCATTCAAAGAATTTGAGGTTTTCATTCAAATTTCCTCATTGGGCAGTCGTTGCCTAATGGTTAGAGAGTTGGACTTGTAACCCAAAGGTCGTGGGTTCGAGTCTCAGGTCCAGCAGGAATTGTAGGTGGGGGAAGTGAATAACCAGCGCTCTCTCCACCCTCAATACCACGACTGAGGTGAGACCCTTGAGCAAGGCACCGAACCCCCAACTGCTCCACTGTGTGAGTGCACTTTGGATGGGTCAAATGCAGAGCACCAATTCCGAGTATGGGTCACCATACTTGGCCACACATCACTTCACTCACTCAAAGAGATAGGAGCTGCACTTGCATGCCCGGGAGGCATTTTAAGGCCGGGACACACACCAAGGAGACTTCAAAGAACTAGCGGCGATCTAGCGTTGGCTTCTAGCAGCGTCAAGAAGCCAACAGTGTTGTCGCCTCGCATTGGCAGCGTCGGACAAAAAAGCTGCACTCGAACACACCACGCAGACTACAGCCGACGGCAAACTTAACATGTGCATCCAGCGCATGCTGAGATGAGTTAGCTGTCTATATCAGCAGCTATCAATATCAATAGTATATATTTGTCATTCAATAGGAGAATCCGGAACAAAGATATATAAGATAAACGCAGATATATGAAGCGTAACCAAAGCTGTGCTTGCTTACCATTTTGAATGTCAGTTACATTGATAACTTTCTTCATTTCAAGCGACTCACGTTGTTATGATAACATATTGCTTGGGTAAGATCCCGTAACATTAGAGCAGTCTTCTGTTTGTGCCGCCTTCATTTACTTACTTGTTTTCATCACTTTCGCTTTAATTCTCTGGCACTAACTCAATCGCGAAACTAGGCATCCAATCAGAGTTCTCACTTTCCCCGACTGCCCCCATGGTCCCAACGGCAATTGAACATGTTGAATCCAGCAAACTCCTGCTGACGTGAGCCTGACCAGAGCCGATGAGTGGAACACCATACAAACTGTGTGTCCCGGCCTTTAAAGATGGCCGCTGAGTGAAATTACTTGTTTTAAAGGGACGTTAACTGTTTTTCAATGCTAAGTATGCAAAGTTCGGACTTGAATCCTTGGTAGTTCGGAAATATATCAGGAAACATATCAAACACCACTGCCTCTTCATTTTCTTCACTGTATGTATCCTTAACAAAACAAATTATAAAACACAACCCTCTTTTCGTTTTCATTTAAAAAATATAAAACACATGGTTTAGGCAATATGTCCACTTATACTCTGAGTATCTTCACTGTATGAATAATACAATTAAATATTACATAAAGAACAATAGGGATGTAACGATTACCGGTTTGACGATAAATCATGCTAAAATTCCCCACGGTTAGTATTACCGTTTCATATTTTAATTAACATTAAAACCATATTTGATTACAGCGATTTGAACAACTCACGATAAATAAATACTGTCCAGCATAAAGCACAGTTTTCAGTAACAGTCTCGCATGCGCACAGCAGCAGAGTAGTTTCGTTTTGAGTGAAAAAGGGCATAAAAGCTGGGAGGCTCTAATAGAGTGCTAAGGGAATTATACAAATGAATATATGAATGAATTAATTATATGAATATACCTCTGAAGGTTCTGACTGTCTTCAGAAAAGATTCAATGGCATTTTGTTTTCATCTTCGCTCCATGTAATACCTAAAGGACGTGTTCTTAAAGGAACACTCCACTTTTTTGTAAATGGGCTCATTTTACACCTCCCCTAGAGTTAGATCAGTTTGACCATTTTTGAATCCATTCAGCCGATCTCCGGGTCTGGCGGTAGCACTTTTAGTTTAGCTTAGCATAGATCATTGAATCGGATTAGACCATTAGCATCTCCCTCAAAAATGACCTAAGAGTTTCGATAATTTTCCTATTTAATGCTTGCCTCTTCTGTAGTTACATCGTGTACTAAGACTGACGGAAAATGAAAAGTTGCGATTTTCTAGGCCGATATGGCTAGGAACTATACTCTCATTCCGGCGTAATAATCAAGGAGCTTTGCCATACCATACCACCGTACTAGGGTTGTCACGGTACCAAAATTTCAGTATTCGGTACCAATACCAGTGAAAATCCACGGTTCTCGGTAACCAATTTCGGTACCAAAGCAAACACAAAAATATGCTAATTAAAAAAACACATTTTAATTAATAAAGTTAAAGAAAAATAAACTGCACAAAAACCAATGCCATTCTTTATGCTTATTTAAAATTATTTCAAATTTTTCCACAATTAATAAAAGTAAGGAAAAAAGTAAACAAGTTCCACCCAAATGTTTGTCATATTTCTGCTTTTGCTGAAAAACAACTGTAAACTGTCTGTTTTAGGGTTTGCTGGTGCTTCATGATCTTCCTGCAGCTGTAAAAGATATATAAATATAATATTAGTAAAGCAGTGGACTGAGTCTGACCAAATACACCATTAGATCATTGACTCCAGCTAGAATATAACATTTCAGTAAATAACAAACCTCAGCTTTTATAATAAATTTAGATATGATTACATATATTTTAAGACAAGTGTATATCAAATAGATGGAAACTGTAGTATTAAAAACACTTTACATGACCTATCAAATAAACAATAGTTATATATTGCAATTCTTCTTCTTAGGGTTAATTTCAAAATTTACAAATACATAAAATCAATCAATCAAAGTTCAATCTTTTAAAATTATTTAATGCACAATGAACAAACATGAAAGATCAAGTGCTTGTATTAAATAACATTCACAAACATTAATTAATGTTGTAAAAATATATTGTTCACTCACTGTAAGTTGATGTTAGATAATAACATGAAGTCATTGTAAAGTCTATACAGGAGATAACATTTGACTGTACTTTCATTTAATACAAACTGTGTACATATTTAATTTTAAAGGGCTTTTAAAACTGCTAGTTATCCAGCCAATAACAACAACAACTAGCAACTAACTAGCAAAAAAACAAAAAAAAAAAAAACAGGCCAGAACTGTTTTCTGACGGACTGATATGACATAAACACTATTAACTGTTTGTACATTCTCCAACACGCATATTTTAGATTCACAATTAACCCTCTGGGGACTGAGGTGATTTTGGGGCCCTTGAGATGTTTTGACATGCCCTGATATTTGTGCTTATTTCAGCTACTTATAACATACTATTTACCAACATGTATTTGTTTTCGTATTCAGCACAAACTGTGCTACAATAATATGTGACCAAGATGGATGTACATGTTTGCATTTTTTTAGAAAAAAAATATGCGTGGTTAGTAAGTTTTGGGAAAAAAAATGTAGCTGAAATAAGGCCATAAAACCCACACTAAATAGTCCTGAATAAGACTTTAGAGTAATCAGTCTTGTCGGCTAGAATATTTACTTCACAATTATGTGAGAATCATTCTGCTTACTCATTCACAGAAAACAATATATTGATTTAAATTTTTTAAGACATGTTTTGTGATTGAAAGCCTGTATGCGAGGGAGTGGTAATGGTCATGAATATTAAGTGATTCTCACCTGAGACACAAAGGGCCCTCCCCTAAAGGCTGCTAATGGCCCATCAGTGTGACTGACTTTGAGGCAGGTAAGAGAGAATGCGAGGAGATTGAAAAAATGTTTTTTTTTTTAATTATTTGTATTTTATTTACAACACCGTATAATCAAAACATACATAATGAAGGTCAAAGACACATTATTGTGCACACTGATCTAACCACAGAGATGTGAACAGACTTTGAGTCATTCCTGCAACAGATTCTGTTCAACAAGTGACACAAGTAAATCATGCCTGATATTTACGTGTGTTATTTGAGTGTTTCTGCTACTTTTAAGAAGAAAAAAAACATAATCAGTGGCCAAGGAGCTTGTTTTACCATATAATATCAGTGTAGTTGGACATCTGATGTTGATACATCACTCTCAGAGGAAAACAGTTTGAAGAAAGTCATCAGGATTCATCATCTGTGGTGCAGGTATCTGATTCAATAAAATACAAACAACCAAAAAAAAAAACATTTGTGAGCATGTTAATATCAGGAGCATCTTTTTATATATATGTTTTATAGACTCACGCATGCTTTGTACTATCGTAAACAAAAAAATACATTTTATATCTGAGAAACTAATTATTATTGTTTAGAAAAAACGAACTATGATTTTGTAGTCATATAGCCTAGTATGTATGGCTTTGTACTACAAAAGATGTACTTTGTACTATAAAAAAATGATATTTTATATCTGAGAAACTAATTATTATCGTTTAGCACGCTATTAAATCCATTTGTGAACATTTAAACATTTTTCTAAACATTGTAGCATTCATCATGTTGTCGTTTGGGAAAAAAAATAAACGCGTTCAAGTTTGAGTCACAATAACATGTTAACTAATTCAAAAAAAGAAACATTACTTACTCATCAGATCGCTCTTCTCTTCTGGATGAACTCTTGCTCTTATTTTGAGGCAAATCCAGCTTTTATTCAGCGTGTCTTCTTCCAGAAACGAACAGTAATGTTAGCGCGAGGAACGATCTGGCTTTGTTTATGTTGGGCGTTTCCCTGAGCACTCGGCTCACGCGGTTATTTACATATGAACGCGAGGGGGCGGGATCGCATTAGAAATAATGAGTTAGACGGGACAGACTGAACATCGTGTTGGTTTCATACGGATTACTTCATCACAGAATGTTTGTTTTCGATAAGACTTACTTCATTTCAAAGTAGACACTTCCAGCTTTCTATAGATATAACTCCCATGTCCGTGTGTTGAGTTTTCGCTGAGTTACAGTTCATTTTAGTGACGTTTTTCGAAGAGCAGCTCGCGGAGATGGAGAAGACAAAGAGCGCATCCTGTTTGTTTTCTTTTTTTTTTCCAAAACCACAAAGTTTTGTTGTATTCGTGAGTGTACACAAAAAAAATAGACACTTCAAAGTTTCAATTGATGTATAACACTTATCTGTACGACCAAAATCGACGGAGTATTTTTAATGTCTTTTGCACTGGTCTTAAAAAAAACGAGTTGGTATCGCCAGCGATACAGCCGTCCCCTTAGGGTTAACCCTCTTGGGCATGGAGTTCACCAGAGCTTCACAGGTTGCCACTGGAGTCCTCTTCCACTCCTCCATGACGACATCACAGAGCTGGTGGATGTTAGAGACCTTGCACTCCTCCACCTTCCATTTGAGGATGCCCCACAGATGCTCAATAGGGTTTAGGTCTGGAGACATGCTTGGTCAGTCCATCACCTTTTCCCCTTTAGCTTCTTTAGCAAGGCTGTGGTCATCTTGGAGGTGTGTTTGGGGTCATTATCATGTTGGAATCCTGCCCTGCGGCCCAGTCTCTGCTTCAGTATGTCACAGTACATGTTGGCATTCATGGTTCCCTCAATGAACTGTAGCTCCCCAGTGCCGGCAGCACTCATGCAGCCCCAGACCATGACACTCCCACCACCATGCTTGACTGTAGGCAAGACACACTTGTCTTTGTACTCCTCACCTGGTTGCCGCCACACACGCTTGACACCATCTGAACCAAATAGTGTTGTCACGGTACCACAATTTCAGTATTCGGTACCGATATTTTTATTAATAAAGTCAAACAAAAATAAAATGTCCAAAAATCAATGACATTCTTTATACTTATTCAAAAGTTTTTCCGTAAGTAATATAAGTATGAAAAACAGTAAACAAGTTTCACCCTTAATTTGTCTTTTAATTAATGAAATTTAAACATATTTTATGTTTTTGGTAAATAAAGGGGATTTACTATTAAAATTAAAATATGGAAGAAATATTGTGATTATTTCTTTAAAAATAAAGATTTATCATTTTTTTCAACAGTAGTAATAGTATCACATACGTTCTACTAAATAATAGTAATTTATTTCTGGCACAATGTCTTTAAGTAGGGATGCACGATATTTATCGGACAGATAAATTATCGACCGATATGGGTGAAAATGACATCATTTTTATTGCGCCGATAAATAAATGAAATCCGATAACTAGATCCGATAAAGTAGCTTGCTGGTAAATCAATCAATCAGTCAGTCTGATTTATCTGAGATTCATCCACTTTCCGAGCGCAAGTGACTCTCAGCTTGTGTCGCACTCATTACGTCATCATCTGTGAACATGTCTTCGCCTGTCTGGAAGTTTTTCTCGGTGGCAGAGGAGGACAATGCCATTGCTATTTGCAACGTATGTTCAGCAAGGATTCTGAGAGGAGGAAAAAAGGCATCAAGTTTTAACACAACAAATCTTATATCTCACTTGAAAGGTCGTCATCGTGGCGAAGCTATATTAATGGACTTTAAGCAGCCTCCACTGTTGGAACGGCAATGGAATTCCAACGTCATATTGCGCGTTCGCGACTTCAACTGCTACTTCGTGGCGTTCTACTGTAACCGTCTACTACGGGAGAACAGCTGCTTTGCCTGCATTCGCAGCTGTTGCTTAAAGTCCCTATATAACTTCCTCATCATCTTGCACTAAAAATGTTGAATAGATTAATTTCATTATGCATGAAATACTTGAATATAAATTTGTTGTTAATGAGTTGACTGTTCGCAAAACCCGCCCACCCTTAGTTACTGTTGCTATGCCCGACATACAATGCCGCTCTCACACTACACATGTTCTCACGCAGTGAAAAATACATCGCAGAGCAAAGAGGAAACTGACAACACACCGACAGAGAAGACAGAGCAGGTTACTTCTGGTATGAAACAAGGTCTCAGGACCCTCAGCTTTTAAACTGTCATTTTTAAAGAAATTCAAACAATAAATACAGTTTTGTGTCTCTTTAATGTTTCGTGACAGATCACTGTATTGCCTCAGTTCAAACACGTGAACCGATCGTCTTTTCATATTTACCTAAAGCACGAAATGAACATGAATAAACATCAGAAAGTGTTTTATTTCAACCGCGGAACACACCATTTTTCAAGTTTAAATCCACCGAAGTTAATCTACTCTTCTGTCTGATTTGTGGTTAAGGCTAGAAGAGATACAGCTGTGGCTACTGGGCATGCGTATTTACATATTTTCCAAGCCGACAATATAACGTGAAACCTATGAAAATGGTTTTAAAAAGCACATAGCGCCGTAGTTTCATCACTTTACAGTGTCGCAGTGACGGTCTTTTTGCAGTAAAGTATCTGTCATAGTTTAATGAGTGGAAGATGACATGAAGCGATCCGAGGTTATAGCTGCATTGTAAACAGATGAGCGCACATGTGCATATAAAGCTCTCGATCGTAGCTAAATTCACGGGATTTTGTCCACAGAATGATAAGAGCACACATTTTAACATATTATTTTATTATTTCACACTCAGCATTTAACTTTAGCGCTGCAAGCCATGTGTACAGCACCGGACATGACAGATTTTCTGTTACGCAAAACAAGTGCTTTAAAGGAATACCTTAGCTTATTACCGTTACCGTGGCAGCCAACAACAGCACAGCTTAACCCTCCTCACATTTTTATATTGAGTTATATTTAAAAAGTTTTAATTCAGTTGATCTTTTTTACCCCATTTTAACATGGATTTCTATGGAGACAGGCCGTAGCTGTCGGGCAAGATGGCGGATAGTAGCGGCGGCGCATAATCTAACCAATCATAATCTGATTGGTTAGATCGCCTGTCAATCAAGCTCTTTGCGAAAGGTCAATTGCAGATAAGCCATAGTTCTGTTAAACCATTTCTGTTACTAAGTATTGTGGTGCCTTACACAAAAAGATAAAAACATTTGAAGAGTCAGGACTGATGTTTGCTATTATAGGCCAGAGCTACTAAAATATCAGTTTCATCTGTGCATCTTAGATTTTGTATTCTCCTGGGTGCACAAACTGCAGATTATTTGAAAATTATAATATAATTATAAATATAATAATTATATATATAATATAATTATAATATAAAAATATGAATTTATTGGGTATCGGTATCGGAATCGGCCATGAGAAGGACTTAATTATCGGTTATCGGTATCGATTCAAATTTTTCATATCGTGCATCCCTATCTTTAAGGTAAACTTTTATTTTGACGGGTTGCCGTGAATACCTTTAAATTTCTGTGTGTGTCTAGCTATATGATATGACGCTGGTTTTACTCAAATGAAATGGTAAAATGCTTGTGAAGTGACTCTCAGAACAGTTCTGGAGATGTTGTTTATGTATTTATGTCCTCATTGAGACGGCAGATGATGAAATCACTGCGAGCGTCAGGCGCTTCAGTGTATGTAGTAAACAAAAACACGCGTCTCTGCCATTCATTCATTCACACAGAGACTCGCAGAACATGCAGGATTCATATTTGAATCGACTTTTGCGGCTTAATATTTACAGATACTAGTCCATGTCGCGATTTGATTTAAGTGTAATGACCTACTTTTGATTAATTCATCCAAACTTTGACAAATTCCGTGACATTCCATGCTAAACTGTAAATTCCATTTTTATAACTGGATTCCGAGATTACATCCGCGTTTTCTGCATCGCGGAAATCATAGGGCCGTATGCGTCAAGAACCGGGTTGACCGGGTACTCGGTACCACCGGTATTTAAAAAACCTGGTACTGTGACATTTTCATTTTTTTAGTACCGACTTGGTATCGAAGTACCGGGTCTTTTGACAACACTAGAACCAAATAAGTTTATCTTGGTCTCATCAGACCACAGGACATGGTTCCAGTAATCCATTTCCTTAGTCTGCTTGTCTTCAGCAAACTGTTTGCAGGCTTTCTTGTGCATCATCTTTAGAAGAGGCTTCCTTCTGGGACAACAGCCATGCAGACCAGTTTGATGCAGTGTGCGGCGTATGGTCTGAGCACTGACAGGCTGATCCCCCACCCCTTTAACCTCTGCAGCAATGCTGGCAGCACTCGTACGTCTATTTCCCAAACATAACCTTTGGATATGATGCTGAGCACGTGCACTCAACTTCATTGGTCGACCATGGCGAGGGCCTGTTCTGAGTGGAACCTGTCCTGTTAAACCACTGTATGGTCTTGGCCACCATGCTGCAGCTCAGCTTCAGGGTCTTGGCAATCTTCTTATAGCCTACGCCATCTTTATGTAGAGCAACAATTATTTTTTTCAGATCCTCAGAGAGTTCTTTGCCATGAGGTGCCATGTTGAACTTCCAGTGACCAGTATGAGAGAGTGAGAGCGATAACACCAAATTTAACACACCTGGGGCCGGATTCACAAAACATTCTTAAGAAGAAATTTCTTCTTCACAGCCATCTTCTTCTTATTTTTTAACTTGAGAAAAAATTTAAGAATATTTTGTATTCCCAAAAAATCTTCTTAAGAATATTCTTATCTTTTTTCATAAGATTGTTCTTAAGACAAAACTTAAGAAGAATTCAAATTCTTGAAAAGAATCTTCTTAAAAATCATTGTAAATAACTTCTTAAAATTTAGGACAGCACCAGACTTGTCTTAAATCCCAAACAGTAAGAATTATTTAATAAATGTATTGGGTTATTTCAAATGAATTGTTATATTTACAACATTACAAGCATTACAACAACATTAGCTACATATAGCCTAATGGTCGCCGTGATTTTGCCAAGTAAGACATGTTCCTGGATCAACATATTTTGTTGATCCTGGATCAACATTACAGTCCAAAAATATAGATTTAACCCAATCCCTACCCCTAAACCTAACCCTACCCATAATTTATTCCTAAAATCAGTGTGAAATGATAGCTGACTAACAAGGGTGTAGAAGCACCTAACCCTGATCATAAGCCTAAAACAGATATTTCCTGAAAAGTTATCCCTCAATTCTGATTGGTTGATTGGAATGACGTTCCAGGATCAACAAGGATGTTGATCCAGGAACATGTTGTACTTGGTGAAATCACGCTCACCATAGCCTAATACATAGTATGACTATTAATAGGGATGTGCGCGAGTTTTCTGAAGTGACAGCGATGACTGATAATGTAAACAATGATCGGTCATGATCAGCCTATGTGTGACGCTACTTTTTGCTGACTTCAAAACTCAGTAGCAACTCTACAAAAACAAGTCAGATAGGAAGCTTTAATTGGACGCTTTTATTTTAGCTTATAAATACGACATAATCTTTGGCAGTATGCAGCGCATATGAATGTGCCGATACACAGGACGCGTTTGCTGTAGCAGCGCGGACACACATACCGGAAGCGTTCACTCGGATGAGAGCGCAAAAACAAAGCACAAAAATGAATGAAACCGATCGCTGCAGCTTTAGACAGGATGTTCAAAAACACGCTGCATTAAAAACGTGAAGCTGAGCACCAGTCAAAATCATGACAAAAAGAGTGTGTGTGCTTACTATGATTATTAGGGTAGTCTGCAGGAAGCGCAAAAAGACAAAGTGTGAGTTTATCAGTGCGTCATGTCTTCACTCAGATAAAGACTGTCATTTTCTTCTTAAGAAAAAAAAGATGTTCTTAAGAATATATTTGAGAACTTAAGAATTTTTCAAGAATTGCACTTAAGAACATTCTTACGAACTTCGTGGAATTTATCTTAAGAAATTTCTTAACTTATTTCTTAAGAAGATTTTCGTGAATCCGGCCCCTGCTCCCCATTCACACCTGAGACCTTGTAACACTAACAAGTCACATGATACCGGGGAGAGAAAATAGGCGCGTTCGACTTTAAGCGGCGCTGCACAGAATGGTCAGTGTATGACATCAAAGTACCGTGAGAGCGATAAGAGAGCAGACAGATCCTATGCTTTTGAATCGCTCTCGCGGTACTTTGATGTCATACACTGACCATTCTGTGCAGCGCCGCTTAAAGTCGAACGCGGCTCAATTTGGACATTTTCACTTAGGGCTGTACTCACTTTTGTGGCCAGTGGTTTAGACATTAATGGCTGTGTGTTGAGTTATTTTGAGGGGACAGCAAATTTACACTGTTATACAAGCTGTACACTCACTACTTTACATTGTAGCAAAGTGTCATTTCTTCAGTGTTGTCACATGAAAAGATATAATAAAATATTTACAAAAATGTGAGGGGTGTACTCACTTCTGTGAGATACTGTAGATAAGGGGGAATGTTTATGGAAACCCAAGGTTTATGGAATGTTGCTGTGAAGCAATTTTGGTATAACAGTACATGTTGAATTTGTGCTGGTCAGACGAAGTCCGAACATTGAAACATACAGGTGCATCTCAATAAATTAGAAATGTCGTGGAAAAGTTCATTTATTTCAGTAATTCAACTCAAATTGTGAAACTCGTGTATTAAATAAATCCAATGCACACAGACTGAAGTAGTTTAAGTTTTTGGTTTTTTAATTGTGATGATTTAGGCTCACATTTAACAAAAACCCACCAATTCACCATCTCAACAAATTAGAATACTTCATAAGACCAATACAATTTTTTTTTTTAGTGAATTGTTGGCCTTCTGGAAAGTATGTTCATTTACTGTATATGTACTCAATACTTGGTAGGGACTCCTTTTGCTTTAATTACTGACTCAATTCGGCGTGGCATGGAGGTGATCAGTTTGTGGCACTGCTGAGGTGGTATGGAAGCCCAGGTTTCTTTGACAGTGGCCTTCAGGTCATCTGCATTGTTGGGTCTGGTGTCTCTCATCTTCCTCTTGACAGTACCCCATAGATTTTCTATGGGGTGCAGGTCAGGCGAGTTTGCTGGCCAATCAAGCACAGTAACACCATGGTCATTGAACCAGCTTTCGGTACCTTTGGCAGTGTGGGCAGGTGCCAAGTCCTGCTGGAAAATGAAATCAGCATCTCCATAAAGCTTGTCAGCAGAAGGAAGCATGAAGTGCTCTAAAATGTCCTGGTAGATGGCTGCGTTGACTGTGGACTTCCGAAAACACAGTGGACCAACACCAGCAGATGACATGGCAGCCCAAATCATCACTGACTGTGGAAACTTCACACTGGACTTCAAGCAACATGGATTATGTGCCTCTCCACTCTTCCTCCAGACTCTGGGACCTTGATTTCCAAATGAAATGCAAAATTTACTTTCATCTGAAAAGAGGACTTTGGACCACTGAGCAACGGTCCAGTTCTTTTTCTCCACAGCCCAGGTAAGACGCTTCTGACGTTGTCTCTGGTTCAGAAGTGGCTTGGTAGCCCTTTTCCTGAAGATGTCTGAACGTGGTGACTCTTGATGCACTGACTCCAGCTTCAGTCCACTCCTTGTGAAGCTCTCCCAAGTGTTGAATCAGCTTTGCTTGACTGTATTCTCAAGCTTGCGGTCATCCCTGTTGCTTTTGCACCTTTTCCGACCCAAATTTTTCCTTCCAGTCAACTTTGCATTTAATATGCTTTGATACAGCAGTCTGTAAACAGCCACACCTTTCAGTAATAACCTTCTGTGACTTACCCTCTTTGTGGAGGGTGTCAATGTTCGTCTTCTGGATCATTGCCAAATCAGCAGTCTTCCCCATTATTGTGGTTTCAAAGAACAAGAGATACCCAGAATTTATACTGTATGGATGGTCATTTATTGAAACTGAAATGTAAATATTCAAATATTTTGAGATACTGATTTTTGACTTTCATGAGCTGTAAGCTCTAATCATCAAAATTAAAACAAAAAAAACTTTTGAAATGTTTTACTTTACATGTAATGAATCTCAAAAAAATATATGAAAGTTTCACTTTTTGAAATAAGTTACAAGAAAAAATGAACTTTTTCACGACATTCTAATTTATTGAGATGCACCTGTACTATGCGTTGGGACACACTTATTCCTCACATACTATTTAAGATGGATAGTATGAACATTGGGATGCAGGGCCTGTTTTCAGTGTTCTGTTCCTGTTTTTCCTGTGTTCCCGGTTACCTAAGTTCCCTAGTTAGTCTCCTCGATTGTTAATTAGTTCCACACAGAGTTTAAATTCTGGTAATCATCCCCTGTGTATTTAAACCCTTAGTTTCCTCAGTTCTTTTAGAATCACCTACAATTTTTACAATCACCTACGCATGACAGTTATGAGGCCAGTTATGAGGCCAGACATATTATACAATAAATACAAATAAAAGGGACCTTATAAATACGTCTGAACGTATAAAATTTTGAGGTGCAATTGAAAAATCCACTCATTTGAAATTGACCTACGACATTGTTCATCGAAGTGTAAATGTTTAACGTGAGTTCACCTACAAAACATACCTTATGATCACATGTCTTAAGACAACAAACATTTGTAGTGTACAGAGATTTTTTGACATCAGTATATTTGCTGTAACCTAAACTTTCAGTGAAGATTGGCTGGATTTTGCTGTAAAAAACACTTTATTTAAAAAAATACATTGCAGTTGTATCACTAAATAATTGACAAAAGGCATTGGCAGGGCTTAAAGTTCTCCGGCGTGACGTGTTTTGCTGCGAAAAAAAAAATCCTACATTTAAAAAAAAAAAACTTGTTGATATCACTTTCGAGTCCATGAGTTCGCCTACCAGTGGTATGAGAGGAGCACAGCTTTCACTCTCAACCAAACTAAAATTACTAGCCAATCAGACTTTTTTGCTCTTATAAACACGAGACGTGCATAAAAGTATCCATGCAGACTCGCAGCCCTGATGAATGGAGAAGCGCGACACGTTGAAAAAACTGTGAGGCGCAACGGTCAAAGGTGTCCATCTAGTGCATATTTACATTAAAACTAATTAAAAAGCAGCAGAGCTTTGTGAACAGCTCAGAGTAGACATCATAAGAACGATATGATTGCCAGAACAATTTTACCGGGATTTATGAAAAGGTTCTGTTCACACATGCCACAGCCATGTCACCCTGCAGCCCAAGACCGGTTGCCCACTGAAGCTAAGCAGGGTTGAGCTGGTCAGTACCTGGATGGGAGACCTCCTGGGAAAACTAGGTGCTGTTGGTAGAGGTGTTAGTGAGGCCAGCAGGGGGTGCTCACCCTGTGGTCTGTGTGGGTCCTAACGCCCCAATATAGTGATGGGGACACTATACTGTCAAAAAGCACCGTCTTTCGGATGAGACGTTAAACCGAGGTCCTGACTCTCTGTGGTCATTAAAAATCCCATGACACTCATCGTAAAGAGTAGGGGTGTAACCCCGGTGTCCTGGCCAAATTCCCTCCACTGGTCCTTGTCAATCATGGCCTCCTAATAATCCCCATCCACTTGATTGGCTCTATCTCTCTCTCCTCTCCACCTGTAGCTGGTGTCTGGTGAGCGCACTGGCGCCGTTGTCCTGTGGCTGCCATCGCATCATCCAAGTGGATGATGCACACTGGTGGTGGTTGAGGAGAGACCTCCCCACATGATTGTAAAGCGCTTTGGGTGTACAGCAATACACAATAAAGCGCTATATAAATGCATCATTCATTCATTCATTCATTCACATGATCTCTTAATGGCAACTTACCGGTAATTTACCAGTAAAGACTGTATGTGTGAAGGGGGCTAAACTCTTCCTCTGAATATACTGTGCTTAACGTTCATCTGGGAAAAAAGTGTGCATTATCTCACTAGATTTGTAACGTAAATAATTTATAAACCTTTGCCAAATGCCAACAGAATACATAAACCTATTTCTAAATATGCCATTTATTGTACATCACAATTTCATAATAAAAGTTTCTGAATTTGCATGTGGCCAAATATTAAAATATGGTGGTTTTAAACATCGTTTAATCATGCTGTAAAGTGAAACGTCACCAGCATAGACGTCACCAGGCCGTTGGCGCCCTCTGCAGGTATTTGTTAAAATACATAATGTAATTAAATTGGTTATGTTCATATTATGCATAGGCATATAACATTATGTATTTTAACAGTGTTGTTCAATAAAACCATGTAATTACTTGGTTTTGATATTTTATTTGAGCCAATTATTTTTGCCTCATCGTTAGTTTATATATAAATAGTCATACTAAAGCCTGTTTTTCTCTTAGGTCTGTTTATGTTACTAAAAAATATCAGATTACTCATTTGTCAAAATAATCAGTAGATTACTTGATTGCCAAAATAATCAGTAGTTACAGCCCTAATTTGGGTAAGTTAAAATATTTCAAAATACAACTGCATTTTGTATCAATCATTGACGATCTACAGGAATTCTTGCCTTCATGTCCTCGTTTATTCTGGATAACACAAATGAATATATTTACCAGCATATAAACCAGCGTGCGGCAGCAATGCACGATGCTGAGAGAAAGAAAATGACAGATAATAAAAAATAAAAAAAAATCAACGAAACATTCATTCATTCATTCATCTGAGTGTGCATCACAGAGGGCTTTAAATCACAGTCATACAAATATATCATGTGAATTCATCTGTTACATGAAATACAGCCTTAATTGTATCACTGCAAAAACTTGTGCGACCTACCGCTGTGACTTCTCATGCAGACTGGCAAGCAGCAAAGTGCACCAACCCCCCCAAGTCAGCATGGCGGCAGGAAACCCAAATATGGTCATGGCAAGTGGAATCACAAAATCATTTCTTAAATACACACCTGCTACATTCCCCCCTGCTGACTTCAACTTGCACATGACAAAACAAAACAAAAGAGTACAGCATAAAACATCAAAATGCTACAAAGCCCCTCAAGAGAAAACAACAACCAGGTACATGTAACCAAATTTGAAAGAACAATAAAGAGAAGTAAAGGGGGGAAAATAATCTGTACCATAGTACCAAAAGATAATACTGTATGTCACATGAAACATTAAATACTCCAGTCGTAAGACCAATCTTTTCAGAATTAGAAAGGTAAGAGGGTTGCAAATCCTCTAAACACCCACAGGAATAACATTTAGTGATCATTTTTGCACAGCATTTCATAAGATCTTATCCACTTTTGGATCACCCTTAAATACTCTTCCTCACGAGGTACCATAATCACAGATATTTGAAATGTATCACAAATTGAATCCTCAAAGGTAATAATTTTGATACACACAATCACAAACATATATGAATAAAAAAACTACAAACCAGACAAAACCTTCTGATGCATATTCTGAATCAGTCTAATGACTGATTTAACCACCCTCCCACATCTGGTTCTGACCGTCAGTGACACACCCCTGACCGGAAGGTGCTCTGGAACATTGCTGTAAATGGTCAGTGGCTAAAGCATCAGTATTTACACCTTCATCAGGTTCATATGTCAAAGACCTGCAGGCAGTCTCAATTGTCTGCCTACTGTTGTCTGTATCATGTGGTACAGTCAGGGAAGTAGGCTGGTCATCTACACTTAACTGGACAGAATCAGATTCAGAGGGGCCAGCATCTTGGGAAACTGGGAGCCCAGACACCCACGACACAGTTCTCTCGTCCAGTTCATCGACAGGTAAACTCAGCTCTACGTTTTCTTTCACAGACAGACTTGACCTGCTTGAGGTGACATTCTCACAAGTTTCAACATCGGACACTTCGTTTCGCAGAGGCAGGAAGTTCACTGGCATAATGAGATTTCTATGAACAACTTTCTCTGTACCAGTCACAGTGTTTCTGATTCTGAAAGTATTAACTTCACTGTTCATTCCTGTCACAATTGTGACGAGTCAGCTGCCTCCCCCCTAATTATCAGCACTCCCCGTCCCTTAATCGCCGCCCTTCACCAGGCTCCCGACTGGAGTGGGTGTGTGAGAGAGGAGGGGCGCTTAAACAGCCAGGGCTGGCGGCGTGTGATGAGGCACACCTGAAGGGAATGGAGCCTCATCACCGCCGCTGTTATAGGCCGGCTGCGCCTCTCCTCGAGAGACCGGTCTCTTCCCCCGTGCATGCACGCTGGTGTCCTCGTGGGTCCAGGAAGGGAGCGTCGAGTGGGAGGACCGCACCCCCCGAGAGACGGCTGACGGGCCAGGATGCCGGGCCGTAGCCCTGGAAGCGCCGCGGGCCCACAGGAGGATGAAGCCGCTCAGGAGAAGCCGCCGCCTCGCGCCCCGGACCCAGGGAGGGAAGCGCGTGCGGCCACCGGACTCCGCCCCTTACCTGGACCCCTCCTTCTTGAACACTACCCATCCTTCACATTCCGCGTTCACGACGAGGACACCAGATCCCCCTGTTTATTTTGGACACTTTAATCCCCTTTGGACACTTTTAGTTTATTATTTCTGTTGAATAAAAGCCTCTCCGAGGCCTGACGCCACACCCACTGTGTCTGTCGTTTGCTCCTCCCGTCACACTGGTGGAGAATGCGGGCATAACAGAGCTTCGACAGCACAGTTGGGCAACATCGATGACGTCCTCCCCTCTCGCTCGCAAAAGTTCGTGGAAATCCGCACTGGGACGGAGGAACGACGGAGATGGCCTCCCAGCCACCTAAGGGGTAAGTGACGTTCTGCTTATTGTCATTTACCCTGTGGTTGGTTGAGGCTGTCGACTAATACCCGGTTTCTCTGTCCCGGTTCCGGCGCGGTGCGAGAGGGAGAGTTGCCCGGAGAGGAATCCCTGCCCCGCCCACTCCGACCGTTGGAGCCTGGTTGAGGAAGGTAGCACTCCTGCGTGGGCGGCGGCCGGATGACGGGGATGTCGCTTGGGGGGGGGAATGTGACGAGTCAGCTGCCTCCCCCCTAATTATCAGCACTCCCCGTCCCTTAATCGCCGCCCTTCACCAGGCTCCCGACTGGAGTGGGTGTGTGAGAGAGGAGGGGCGCTTAAACAGCCAGGGCTGGCGGCGTGTGATGAGGCACACCTGAAGGGAATGGAGCCTCATCACCGCCGCTGTTATAGGCCGGCTGCGCCTCTCCTCGAGAGACCGGTCTCTTCCCCCGTGCATGCACGCTGGTGTCCTCGTGGGTCCAGGAAGGGAGCGTCGAGTGGGAGGACCGCACCCCCCGAGAGACGGCTGACGGGCCAGGATGCCGGGCCGTAGCCCTGGAAGCGCCGCGGGCCCACAGGAGGATGAAGCCGCTCAGGAGAAGCCGCCGCCTCGCGCCCCGGACCCAGGGAGGGAAGCGCGTGCGGCCACCGGACTCCGCCCCTTACCTGGACCCCTCCTTCTTGAACACTACCCATCCTTCACATTCCGCGTTCACGACGAGGACACCAGATCCCCCTGTTTATTTTGGACACTTTAATCCCCTTTGGACACTTTTAGTTTATTATTTCTGTTGAATAAAAGCCTCTCCGAGGCCTGACGCCACACCCACTGTGTCTGTCGTTTGCTCCTCCCGTCACACAATGTAGATATGACTCTCCCATCTATCAGCAGTTTTCCTCTTGCCACACTCTCCCTTATTGGCCAGGAGTACTCTGTTCACTGGAGCACCTTTGAGTTTCTTATTGTACAGGTTTGCTTGCCTCTGCTGTTGTTTTGAAGCAGAGCATTGGGCCAGTTTCATAGCCTGCCTGTGAAAGATCTTCTCTGAAAGACTGCACATATTGGTTATAGTCAACCACCTGTTCATCAAGCAGTGCAGAGTCAAACAGCATGTCGATGGGCAACCTATGAGTTCTTCCAAACATCAGCTGGAATGGAGGAAAACCGGTTGTCTCATGAATTGTCACATTATAACCAGTTCAAGAGGTCTTGATGTCCTGATACTCTCAAGCGGAGCTCTTGCGTCAGGCTCTGGTGACTTACTGACAACACATCTTCTGCAGCATCGAACATACTCTTTCACCTCTTTTTCCATCCCTTGCCAATAGAACCGACGTCTGGTGAGGTAAAGCATCCTGTGTTGACCCTGGTGTCCAGCTTCATCATGTATTCCCTTAAGCACTTTATGTCGAAGGGCAGCCGGTACAATAAACTGAAAAGTCTTATTCTTTGTGATGACATCCTTGGATACACAGTATAATAACCCTACCCTCACTGATAGTTTGTTCCAGTGTCTCAGAAACCGAAGCACACTAGGTGATTCCTTGCTCTGCTCCCTCCTAGATGGCCTACGCTTGCGCTCCACAAAATGAAACACTCTGCTCAGAACAGGATCAGCATGTTGTAATTCCATCAGCTCCTGCCTTGACCGTACTGGATGCTCCAATAGCTGAGATGGAATTATTGACTCAATTAACTGTGGCAGCAGGTAAGCATATGGTCGAACATGATTTTCCTGTTGCCTACTACTGTTCAAAATGGCAGAAATGTCCTCCTGAGAGACAAATGATTTCTTAGGGAAAACAACATGATTCACCTCAATATCCGGCTATGGGGTGGGCGACTTCTTCACCCTCGGCTACCTGAGAAAGCACCGCCCCAAGTCCGTTATTAGAAGCGTCAACAGACAACAGAAAGGGTTTATCAAAATCTGGGTGAGCCAAAACAACCCTTTCCAACAAAGCTTGTTTCAGGGCATTAAAGGCATCTCTACACTCCTGTGTCCAGTCCAAAGATGTAAGCTTTCTGCCTGCCATTGTACGCTTCTGGCCTTTGGCATGCCTCGGTTTCCTCATGCCTGATGTTAATGCAAAGAGGGGTCTGCCAATGTGAGTACAGCCTTCGATATACTGCTGGTAGAAAACCACCATGCCAAAGAATGACCTTATTTTTGTCTGTGATGGAACATCAGAACCATCTTCCATAAGATCCTGTTCTGTGATGTCAACAATAGCTCAGACCTTTTCAGGGTCTATAGCTACACCCTCACTACTCACGATGTGTCCAAGGAACTTGACGGAAGGTTTCATGAAATGACACTTCTTTTGAGACAGTTTCAAACTGTGAGCCTGAAGTCTCTGGAAAACTATCTCTAATCGTTCCAAAGCAAGCTGTTCATCGGGGGCGAAAATGAGGATGTCATCAAGATAACACAGCATGCTCATGAAGTTCTGATCACTAAATATGTTCATCATCATCCTCATGAACGTCGCAGGGCTATTGCATAGAAGCCTGTTATACTCGTAGAGACCAAATGGCGTAGTGAAAGCTGTGAATCTCTTGTCATCCTCATGCACCTCCACATTATAATAACCTGATGTTAAGTCCATTGTGGAAAAGAATGCGTTACCACCCAAAGCTGCAAGCGCATCTGCTTGGTGTGGAAGAGGATGTGCGTCTTTAACGGTGCGTGCATTTAACCAACGGAAGTCTGTGCACAGCCTCAGATCGCCATTCCTCTTCCAGACTAGCACCAGAGGTGACGCATAATCACTCGCTGACTTTCTGATTATGTCGCGCTCTTCCATGTCATCCAGGGCCTCACGCAGTTTCTCGTAGTGTGATGGTGACAATCTTCTGTAGGGGAGTCTGAAAAGTTTATTATCACTTAGGCAGATTCTATGAACAAAGCATTTTGCCTTGCCACAGTCTAGTCCATGACGTGAACATACTGACTCATACTTAACCAACAGTTCAACCAACTTCCCTCTCCAGTAAGGTGTGAAAGAGTTTGAGTCGATGTCGATATCTTGGAGCCCTAGGCTAGACAGCGATGAGCTAGTAAGACCATGCGGGATGCAGTGTTGTCTCTCCATTTCGCACAGTTTACTGCTGCGATTTGCCAGTCTTTCAGTGTTCACTTCATTACACTGCAGATCTTTCACCTGTTGAACTGTCATGTCAAGACAGTCAACATCAAAGTCTTCAAGCGCAATGCCGGTGTAAACATCAGCTAGCTTGCAGTTGCGTCTTAGACAGATAGGCTTGTTTGATGGGTTGATAACTTTAACTGGAGTACTGCCATCACCCCATAAAGACACTACTATCCTGCCCAGCAACACATTTCTTGGTGCAGTGCGCGCTGTGCTAGGCTCCACAATGACTGTACTGCCTGCAGAAAGGGTTTTGTCACTGAACAACTTTCCCCACACTATATGTTCTTTCATGGGTTCCAAAGTGACAGAATGCTTCAGTTTTACAGTACCTACTTTTGTAGGGTGATCCGTTCCTTTCCATGACTCAACATTTCTCAAGAGTTGCATCAAAGCACTTATATCAGGATCTTTGCCTCGTGAGTCAAATACCTTCCCCCAGAAATCACTGGATACTTTCATGTCATGAATGAGATGTTTTATGGCATTACTTCCTAAAATTAGGTCAGCATTTTGCTCATCAACAATTAAGGCAAGTACAGAGAAGGAGCAGTTGAATACTTTCATCTGGACGTCACATACTCCCAGTGGGCTTGTTCTTTGACCACCACAGCCAATCAGTGTGAGCATTGTTGGGGCTATGTCACCTGAGGGAAGTACTTTTGCTTCTATGAGTTTGGACAGGGCTTGACAACTAATAGTACAGGCCATAGACCCACTGTCAAGCATTCCTCGAAGCAAAACAACATCCTGTACCGAGACATCAGTAAAGAAAAAGTCATCATTGGTGTTAAGTCTTTGCACATTTAAAAAAAAATCACTTTTGTCTTGTCATCAACACTACTGCAAAAGTCAGAATAAACAGATTCCAAGTCAATATCCTCACTGTCAGGGGACATTACACATGGCCCTCCACTAGTCCCCCTCTGTCACGATTCCAAGCCATGAACTTTGCATCACTCACCACTAGAGGTCACTCTCCCATCACATGGACTTTCACACACTTACAGATCACTCATAGACTGCATCTCCCATCATTCACTGCACCCACACAGCTGTTCACTATCTTCACGCTTACACCTGAAAACAATCTCACATCACCATCACCCAATCACACACGCTACATAAACCCTGGACTGTCTCTCACACCCTGCCGAGTATTGTTTAGCCCAGCTACCTTACAAAGCGTTTCCCAAGTATTCCTAGTTTGATTCCCTGTGTTCTGATTCTGCCCGTGCTCCTGGATTATTCTCTCTGCCTAGCCCTCTGGATACTGTACGCTGATCGTCGACCCACGCTTGCTTAACGGACTGCTCTTGTGTCTTGCCCATGCCATACCTGTTTGCTACTGCCCGACCCTGCCTGTATTGACCATGTTTTATAATAAAGAGCTTGCATTTGGATCCGCATGTCTCACGTCTCGTCAGCTCCGTCACACCCTCCTCATGTGGGCCATCTAGTTTCCCAGCTGATCAGAGTCAGGAATACTATGTAGAACTTGTGGTTTGTTGGCGTCCCCGCAGAGCAAGCTGATGCTCTGTGGCCAGAGGCATGACAGTTAAAGCACAGATGGTTTATTCGATAGTGTGAAAAAGTATCATGACTTGCATCACCAAATAATTTGGGGGGGGGGGGGTACCCCAACAGCAGCTGTCTCTAAGCCACGACTGTGAGCACACAAAATGTCCGTTGACTGAGCATGACATGCAATGCCACTCACATATGCATTAGACTTGCGTTGTTGAAACTTATCCTCCTTTTGATACTCATCCAGTCTAACCTGCACTATTGGCACGAGCATTCTATTATTAATGGCAGCCTTCACGCTGGTTTGATGCCGTTGTCACTGAAACATTCTGTGGTGCAACCACTTCTTAAAAAGCCAAATTTGGATCATTCTGTTCTGTCCAATTTTAGACCGATCTCAAAACTTCAGTTTTTATCTAAGGTTTTAGAGAAAATTGTTCTTAGTCAATTACAGAGATTATTGGATCAAAATGTTGTGTTAGAGTCTTTCCAGTCCGGCTTTAAAGTTTACCACAGTACTGAGTCTGTGTTGTTAAAAGTACTTAATGATATTTTATTATTAAGTGATTCTGGCCATTCAATGGTTCTTATGCTATTAGATCTCACTGCAGCTTTCGATACGATTGATCATGGGATCCTTGCTTTATGCCTTGAGGAAGCGGCAGGTATTCAGGGTACCACCCTCAAGTGGATTAGATCATTCCTATCGAATAGAAGTTTTTCTGTCAATTCAGGTCAGGCATTTTCCTCTTCTGCCCCATTGATGTGTGGTGTCTCGCAAGGATCCATTCTTGCCCCTATTTTATTTTCCTTATACATTTTACCGTTAGGGACGGTATAAGGGTTAGGGTTAGAGTTTTTCGAAAGTATGGGATTTCCTATCATTTTTATGCAGATGATACGCAAATTTATTTCCCTTTGAGGAAAAACCACGTAAATGCTTTGGACTCCCTTGTGAATTGTTTGAAGGAGGTTAAAGCCTGGATGTCAGCAAACTTCTTAAATTTTAATGAGAGTAAGACAGAACTTGTTTGGTTTGGAGGTCCTAATACACCTCAACTGTCACATTTAGGTGAGTTGACCCCTTTTTGTAAACCTGTGGTCAAAAATCTAGGGGTATTATTTGATAATACCCTCATATTTGATAAACAGATAAACTCAGTCGTTAAATCAGGTTTTTTTCATTTACGATTGGTGGCGAAGGTTAAACCATTTCTTTCTTTTAAAGATTGTGAGAAGGTGATCCATGCCTTTGTGTTTTCGAGGCTAGATTATTGCAATTCTTTGTAAGTAGGTGTTTGTCAAACGACTCCAAACCGTTTGCAATTTTTACAGAATGCTGCTGCTAGGCTTTTGAAGTGGACGCACAAGTGAGATCATATTTCTCCTATTCTGTCCTCTCTGGGCTGGTTGCCAGTCCATTATAGACCAAATATAGGTTTGTAAACATTTGGGATGCGCGCGCATCATGGTTGAATGAATGAATGAATGATGCATTTATATAGCGCTTTTATTGTGTATTGCCATACACCCAAAGCGCTTTACAATCATGTGGGGGGGGGGAGTCTCTCCTCAACCACCACCAGTGTGCAGCATCCACTTGGATGATGTGACGGCAGCCACAGGACAACGGCGCCAGTGCACTCACCACACAACAGCTACAGGTGGAGAGGAGAGAGAGTCATAGAGCCAATCAAGTGGATAGGGATTATTAGGAGGCCATGATTGACAAGGGCTAGTGGAGGGAATTTGGCCAGGACACCGGGGTTACACCCCTACTCTTTATGAGAAGTGCCATGGGATTTTTAATGACCACAGAGAGTCAGGACCTCGGTTTAGCGTCTCATCCGAAAGACGGTGCTTTTTACAGTATAGTGTCCCCGTCGCTATACTGGGGCGTTAGGACCCACACAGACCACAGGGTGAGCACCCCCTGCTGGCCTCACTAACACCTCTTCCAACAGCAACCTAGTTTTCCCAGGAGGTCTCCCATCCAGGTACTGACCAGGCTCAACCCTGCTTAGCTTCAGTGGGCAACTAGTCTTGGGCTGCAGGGTGATATGGCTATGGCTATGGTTGCAGAAAACCCGGGAGAGATAGCCTTTACGGCTAGAGAATTACACGGATATGGTACAAAATAGATAGTGTAGTGGGATAGTCTTACAGATCCGAAACAGGGATGATGTTTTTGTGGGCGGAGCCTTTCTTGTGGCAGAGAATGACGGTTTTCCAGCGGCAGTCTATGGAGCTATGGAATAAAAGAATTTAAAAAAAGGTAAATTTGATTTTAAATTTCAAAATTCAGAGTTTATTTCTCACATTTCCGAGATTATATCTCACAATTCTAATAAGGAAAAACAACTCGACATTCTCTCTTTTCCCCTCGGCTCTTCTGGCTTTTTCCCCTTAAAATTGACAAACTAACTATTTTTGAGTTAAATGGAGTTATAAAGCCCAAATTAGGAGATATAAACTTGCATTTGCGAGGAAAAAAGTCAGAATTGTGAGATAAAATAAATAAACGTTATTTAAAAATATTAATAGTAATAGGTTTAAATAATATGTCATGCTGTAACTGTAGGGCTAATACAATACGTCCCCTATGAGCAGAATATGTGAATATTATGTAGACCTATTGTTTAAATCAAATTTATGCTTTAAAAGTAGAGTAATTATAGCAGTTTCATATATAGTATGTCCGTTTAAACGTCTGCATTTAGCTTCAAATGGCGTATTTGATGACAGTATTCTATAAAAATTATTTGCATTCCGATTTTGACATCAAAAGGCACACAAATATTTTTATTTTACCCGTTTACCTCCACCTGTTACCAGTGTTTTTCTGCAACCACTATGCGCGCGCAGCTGCAAGTGACGTAACTGTGACGTCTACTCTGAATTGGTCTATAGGATTGATTTTAAACTCCTAGTTTTTGTTTATAAATCTTTGAATGGGTTAGCTCCCTCTTACCTGTCAGAGCTCCTACTGGTACACAAGCCTGTTAGGTCTTTGAGGTCTTCTGACAACTCGATTTTAATTGTTCAGAGGACAAAGTACAAGTGAAGGGGGGATCGAGCTTTTGCAGTGGTGGCTCCAAAAAGATGGAACAATCTTCCCTCCCACATTAGAGTTGCTCCTACTCTAAATATTTTTAAAAGACGTCTGAAGGCCCATTTTTTATGTTAAGCTTTTGAGACCGCAGTGTGTTGAGGCATTGGTCTCTGCTTGTATTGTCCTTGATGTTTTATCTGGTGTTTTGTTACTGTTTTTTTAACAGTGCTTTATAAATGAATACATGAACTGCACATCAGCTGCAGTCCATTCATGCAGCGGCTTACAGTTGAATATAAGAGACAGTTCTGGATTGGGACAGTTCCTGATGAACATTACAGTAACTTCATGAAAGAGGTCATCTAGAGTTTTAACCCGTCTCTTCAGTCCTTCCCCAGCGATGTCAATAGCATTGTGCAGCCTAATCCAGTACTCTTTTTCTTCCGGCTTTGCTACTGTTCGGACGCTCTTGCTTATTGCTCTGCGCTTTGCTCCCTATTTTTGTTCTTTTCTCAGATCTCTCCAAGATTTTAACTTCAGCAGATCAGCACAGTGCTCAAACAACACATTTTTTTGGAAAAAGAGGACTCTTTGCCTACCACTGCCAGCAGTTTACATTCCGGAGACAGAAAAATACAGCTGTCTACATTCAAACAGACGAGAGAAAATGCCTCTAGTGGAATCTACTTGCTGCATGAACTGCCACAAAATTCTACAAAGGATTGCGGTTCTTGAAACAAAGTTACTTGCTGGACTTCCAAAACAGACGGAACATACAGCAGATGATCACCTCGGACCCCCTCAGCATACAGCCGGTGAGTCCTGTGAATCTAGTGAATCTCAACAGTTTATACCAAGTGTAGAGGAACAAGCCAAAACTGATCGACAGACTAATCGATGGCACAAACAGGGAGCGAGACCCAAAGGCTCTCGAGACATCAGATTGTCATGAGTATCTCGTATTGCTGCCATAGCATCCTCTACCCCAGATACGGCTATAACGAGACTTGTAAACACTGGTATTCTACAACCCCCTATACATCTTGAGAACAGATTTGAAGCATTGATGAATGTGGATGAGGAATCCCAAAATGTGACAAAACTCGGATCGAATCAGCCAGCAGCTAACATTGCTACTAACAGGCGCTCAAGGTCGAGCAGACAGCGGCATTCAGCTCAGAGTGCAGCCGAGCCCAGGACTCTGATAGTGGGTGACTCTATTATTAGAAACATTAGTAGCAGGACTATAACTACCTGTTGCTTTACTCAAGCAACCGTCTCTGATGTGAACAAGGAACTTCAGAACATTGTGATGAAGCACAAGACTGCAAATCTTGAAGTCGCAGTCGAACAGCAGAAGTGAACAGCAGTCTGTAAGTGTTTTGTCTTATTTTCTCATTAGATTTCAGCTCAGTTGTCGTTGCTAGGAAACATTGTTTTTGCATACTGTGTTTTACCTGGTAAACGCGTTCGCAAGTCGCGTTTGTTCTCGTGCTTATCGCGGGAGTTCCCAGTTTCGGTTTGCTAAGTAGAAAGGCGTGGTCAGCTGACTTCAGGGACTAGTAATTAGGCAAGTATAAAACCGGTTTGTACACCGCGGCAGCTCTCGTGTGAAGCCCTCCTCGTGTGAAGACCGACGTGTAAAGACGATCGCCTCTACCTTGCACGACTCCACCGAGCAAGGACACCGACAAGGCACTTGAGTATTGCTTTCTCCCCTTTCTTTACTTTTTGTCTAACTTGTTCTCATCTAATTGTTTATTCAATTGTACTCACTATGTGCTTTCAAATCTGTACTATTACTACTAACACTCGGAGAGCACGCACTGTACGTTGGAGGCAGGCCAATCCTAATAATCTACGAACGGTCCCTCTGTCCTCTACTACTTTTCTCTCTGTTTCAATTGGTCTTTGGAACTGCCAGTCTGCTGTAAACAAAGCAGATTTTATTCCTTCTATTGCTACCCATTCTGGTCTCAACCTCATGGCCCTAACTGAGACTTGGATCAAACCTGAGGACACTGCCACTCCTGCAGCTCTCTCCACTAATTTCACTTTTTCCCACACCCCCCGCACGATTGGGAGGGGTGGAGGCACTGGTCTCCTTATTTCAAATGAATGGAAATGTGATCTTCTACCATCTCCTACAGGCAACAGTTAATTTGAATCTCATGCAATTACTATTACCCACCCTGCTAAAATCCACGTTGTAGTTGTGTATCGTCCCCAGGTCAACTGGGTGACTTCCTGGAGGAGTTGGATGTGTTACTCTCAAACATTCCTGAAGATGGTACTCCTCTGGTACTGCTCGGTGACTTCAACATCCACCTAGAAAAACCCCAGGCTACTGACTTCAACACTTTTCTCACTTCATTTGACCTCAAACGAGTGTCTACTACGGCTACTCACAAATCAGGTAACCGACTGGACCTCATCTACACACGCTACTGCTCCACTGACAACACATTAGTAACTCCACTGCACACCTCAGACCACTTCCTCATCACTTCTAACCTCACACTAACTCCTGACATAGCACACGCTCCTTCGCAGGTCACCTTTCGACGTAACCTACGCTCGCTCTCTCCCTCTCGCCTATCCTCAATGGTTTCATCCGCACTACCTTCACCCTCTCAGTTTTCAGCACTCGACACAAACAGTGCTACTGACACTCTTTGCTCCACTCTAACATCTTGCTTAGACAACTTTTGCTCCCTTTCATCCAGACCAGCACGCGCTACCCCCTCTGCCCCCTGGTTGTCCGATGTTCTCCGTGAACATCGTACTAAACTAAGGGCTGCAGAGAGGAAATGGCACAAATCTAAAAACTCTACCGACCTTAGTGTGTATCAGTCACACCTTTCTTCCTTCTCTGCAAATGTCTCCACTGCTAAAATGACATACTACCACAACAAAATTAACAACTGTTCCGACTCTCGCGCACTCTTCAAAACGTTCTCTTCTCTTCTCTGTCCTCCTCCCCCTCCTCCTTCATCAACTCTTACAGCTGATGACTTTGCAACTTTGCAACAAAAACCATCAGTGACCAATTCCTCACACCACAAACTAATAATAACTTCATAA
Organism: Aspiorhynchus laticeps; assembly: GCA_023376895.1. Lineage (NCBI taxonomy): Eukaryota > Metazoa > Chordata > Actinopteri > Cypriniformes > Cyprinidae > Aspiorhynchus > Aspiorhynchus laticeps. The sequence continues at coordinate 7,565 of JALXFT010002178.1, read as the reverse complement.
CGACAAATACACAATCTCTCACCTCCTTTTCTCCTCTCTCAGAGACGGAGGTTTCCAAACTCATCCTTTCCAATCATCCCACTACTTGTCCGCTAGATCCTATCCCCACTCACCTCCTTCAAGCCATTTCTTCTTCGGTCATACCTGCGCTTACTCACATTATCAACACCTTGCTTCACACGGGTACATTTCCCACAGCATTTAAGCAGGCTCGGGTAAGCCCACTGCTTAAAAAACCTGCTCTAAATCCAGCACTTTTAGAAAACTACAGACCGGTATCCCTTCTTCCATTCATTGCAAAGTCACTTGAGCGAATTGTGTTCAACCAACTGTCTCTGTTTCTTGCACAGAACAACATTCTGGACAACAACCAATCTGGCTTCAGAAGTGGCCACTCAACTGAGACTGCCCTACTCTCGGTTACAGAGGCCCTGAGACTGGCAAGGGCAGCTTCCAAATCCTCTGTACTCATCTTGCTGGATCTCTCTGCTGCCTTTGACACAGTTAACCACCAGATCCTCATGTCCATCCTCAGAAAGATGGGCATCTCAGGAACCGCCCTCCTGTGGTTCGAGTCTTACCTCTCAGATAGATCCTTCAGGGTGTCTTGGAGGGGTGAGGTTTCAAAGTCACAACTTCTTGCTACTGGAGTTCCTCAAGGCTCAGTGCTTGGACCACTTCTCTTCTCCATCTACATGTTGTCATTAGGATCGATTATTCAGAAGCATGGCTTTTCCTACCACTGCTATGCTGATGACACTCAACTCTACTTCTCATTCCAACCAGATGATCCGACGGTAACTGATCGCATTGCAGCCTGTCTGAGTGACATTTCTAGCTGGATGATGGACCATCACCTTCAGCTCAATCTTGCTAAGACAGAACTGCTTGTGTTCTCCGCTAACCCATCACTTCACCACAACTTCTCTATACAGCTGGGTTCGTCAACCATAACTCCTTCCAGGACTGCCAGGAACCTTGGAGTTGTGATCGATGATCAGTTAAGCTTCACAGACCATATTGCTACAACGGCCCGGTCCTGCAGATTTGCCTTATACAACATTAGGAAGATTAGGCCCTTCCTGTCAGAGCAAGCTGCACAACTCCTTGTCCAAGCTCTTGTTCTCTCCAGACTGGACTATTGTAATGCTCTCTTGGCGGGCCTTCCCACATGTACTATCAAGCCTCTGCAACTGATCCAGAATGCGCAGCCAGAGTGGTCTTTAATGAGCCGAAAAAAGCTCACGTTACCCCTCTCTTCATCAGGTTACACTGGCTACCAATAGCCGCTCGCATCAAATTCAAGGTACTGATGTTTGCCTACAAGACCACAACTGGCACTGCACCAATATACCTAAACTCGCTAGTTCAAACTTATGCGCCCTCTAGAAGCTTGCATTCTGCAAGTGAACGACGTCTTGTGGTGCCATCCCAAAGAGGTACCAAATCACTCTCACGGACCTTTTCCTGGACTGTGCCCAGCTGGTGGAATGACCTCCCGATCTCAATTCGAACAGCTGAGTCTTTAGCCATTTTCAAAAAACATCTAAAGACGCATCTTTTTCACCAGCACCTGACTAACTAATACTAACACTTACCTATTCTATTTAAAAAAAAAAAAAAAAAAAAAAAAAAAACAATCCTAGCTACGTGTTCTGTGCTAGACTAACTGAGACTTGTCATGGCACTTGTATACTGTTGCTCTCTCGATGGTCTGATTGCTTCTATTGTTCTCCTCATTTGTACGTCGCTTTGGATAAAAGCGTCTGCTAAATGATTAAATGTAAATGTAAATGTAAATCGAGTCATCATCCATGTGGGGAAGAATGATATTAGGAAAGGGCAGTCAGAACTGCTTAAGCAAGATTTCAGTGAACTCTTTGAAACACTTCAAAGTCTTGAAGTTCAGTCGTTCATCAGTGGACCACTCCCAGCAAGGGGAACTAACATGTTTTCACGGTTGCTTGGGCTGAATACATGGCTACAAAGAACCTGCAGTACAAAAGGAGTCAACTTCATCGACAACTTCAATATTTTCTGGGGCCACAGACAACTGTTTAAACTGGATGGCCTCCACCCAAACAAACTTGGTGCAAGAGTGCTAAAGGACAATTTCTATTTCTCCCTCCGTCATCCTTCAGTGGTGTGTGCCAATCCACTCACACACTCACCTGGACAGAATATGAGTGACCACAGGACTTCATATCAGCTTCCGAGTCATTATGTGGTTGAAGAATCCCACAAGGACACTGATAACGCCACACAGCCAAAACAAGCACTGCTCATGGACATCCCGGCTGAGCCCTGCCCACAGAGCTCATCACATGCAGACTGTGACGTATTACAACAGCTCCAAGACTCAGCACCCAAGGACGACTTTCTGGAAAACAGCCTGGGAAGCCAGGACAACACATCACAGTCACCGGAAACACCAGAGCTAGAGCCCCGCTCACCAGACACACTATCTCTCTCTCCAGCATCTCCACTTCTAAGCTTTTCACAGAAAATGGAGGAATTGGTGTATGCTGGGACCAAATTCTCTGCAAGCCCCCAGATATCAACTAAAAAACGGCGGGCCCCCCAACCACCAAAGACTACAGGCTCAGCTCTCCCGCCTCCTCCTGTGAGAGCTCTCCGACCGCTGCCACAACGCCAGGGCCCAAACCCTCCTCCATCTGCTGTAGGTGAACCAAAAACAACTGATAACAGCTCTCAGTGAAATGTGTCGGGTCCCCGCTATATTAGCAGCAACATTCACAAATGTTTACAAAACAAGCGGGAACCCAGTATGCCTGTAGCCTTCTCTATTTCTGTTTTATCACGTGATAGAAAGTCTAAGGCCTTCTCAAGCCGTACGGCTGACCCATCTAATCTGCGGCCTGTAATGCATCAGTCTAAGATTGCTGTAGAGACAAAATGTGATTCCATCAAGTTAGCATTTTTAAACAGTCGCTCACTAAAAAATAAATAATTTGTGATCAATGATTTAATAACCACAAACAACCTGGATTTTATGTTTCCAATTGAAACATGGCTAGAAGACAACTGCAGTGCAACAGTCCTCACTGAAACAGCCCCTCCTAACTTTAATTTTATAAGTGTCTGCAGGACTGTTAGGAGAGGTGGAGGTGTAGCAGCTATTTTTAAAGATGTTTATCAATGCAAGCAAGTGTCATTTGGTCAGTACTTGTCTTTTGAATATCTAGGTATTGTGCTGAAAGGTGCCCCACGCATTCTGTTTATCATCATTTACAGGCCTCCAAAATACTCTCCAGCCTTTGTTGAAAAGGGAAAGGGGAAAGGGAAAGGGAAGTGGTGTGTGGCCAAGTATGGTGACCCATACTCGGAATTTGTCCTCTGCATTTAACCCATCCAAGTGCACACTCACAGCAGTGAACACACACCCGGAGCAGTGGGCAGCCATATTGCAGCGCCCGGGGAGCAGTTGGGGGATCAGTGCCTTGCTCAAGGGTCTCACTTCAGTCGTGGTATTGAAGGTGGAGAGAAAAACTTGTTATTCACTCCCCCCACCGACAATCCCTGCCGGACCTGGGAATCGAACCTGCGACCTTTGGGTTACAAGTCCAACTCTCTAACCATTAGGCCATGGCTGCCCCCATGAGTTCACAGAACTGTTATCAATGATTTCCTCAGAGTTTGACTGTTTTGCTATTGCAGGGGATTTTAATATTCACATAGATAATACTGAAGTCAAAACTACAAAAGAAATTATAACTGTTTTAAACACTTTTGACCTGATTCAGCATGTGCATGGACCCACACACAATCATGGACACACTCTAGATTTACTCATCAGTAGAGGTCTAAACATTTCATCCATTGTTATTAAGGATGTAGCTCTGTCTGATCACTTCTGTATTTTCTTTGATATATTGATCTCTGTCACCACTGAATCTAGATCTGTCTCTGTCAGAAAGAGATGCATTAATGAGAACACTAGTGTGCTATTTATGAAGGCAATATCTTTAACACCAAGCATTTCTGCAGACTCTGTTGATCTTCTCCTGGATTAATTTAACTCAAAAGTTAAGAATGTTATTGATATTGCACCGATAAAGGTCAGCAAGAAGAATGGCAGACAAAAATCATTTTGGAGAAAATCAACAGCAGTTCAGAATATGAAAAGACAATGCAGAAAAGCTGAGCAGATGTGGCGGAAGACGAAACTTGAAATACACTATAGCATCTATAAAGACAGCCTTCATGCTTTCAATTTGGACCTAGCCACAGCTAGACAGACCTTCTTCTCAAACCTTATAAACAGTAACTTAAACAACACCCGCACTCTTTTTGCTACTGTTGAGAGACTGACAAACCCCCCAAGTCAGATTCCCAGTGAAATGCTCTCTGACAGCAAATGCAATGAGTTTGCTTCCTTCTTTTCAGAGAAGATCAGTAATATCAGAAAGGAGATTGGCACATCTTCCTGTAATACAGAGGTCACACAGATTCGACAGCAATCTCAAAAAGAAGTGACTATGTCTGTTTTTAAAACAATTGATAGCAAAATTTTGGAAGAAATAGTACAGCATCTTAAATCATCAACCTGCTATCTTGACACACTTCCCACATCTTTTTTCAAAAGTGTGCTTAACTGTTTAGAAGCAGATCTCTTAGAAGTGGTGAACACCTCACTTCTTTCTGGGACTTTTCCAAACTCCCTGAAACCTGCAGTTGTTAAGCCCCTTCTGAAGAAGCACAATCTTGATAGCACCATGTTGAGCAACTATAGACCAATATCAAATCTTCCTTTCATAGGTAAGATTATTGAAAAGGTAGTTTTTAATCAGTTGAACAACTACTTAACCTCAAATGGATACTTGGATAATTTTCAATCTGGTTTCCGCGTGCATCACAGCACAGAGACAGCACTCATTAAGATAATAAATGATATTCGCTTTAATTCTGATTCTGGCAAAATATCAGTGCTGGTACTACTAGATCTTAGTGCTGCGTTTGACACTGTCGATCATAACATACTTCTGGAGAGACTGGAAAACTGGGTCAGGCTTTCTGGGATGGCACTCAAATGGTTCAGGTCATACTTAGAAGGGAGAGGTTATTATGTGAGTATAGGAGAGCATAAGTCTAAGTGGACGTCCATGACATGCGGAGTCCCACAAGGCTCAATTCTTGCACCGCTCTTGTTTAGCCTGTATATGCTCCCACTAAGTCAGATAATGAGGAAGAACCAAATTGTCTATCACAGCTATGCTGATGATACCCAGATCTACCTAGCCTTATCTCCAAATGATTATAGCCCCATTGACTCCCTCTGCCAATGCATTGATGAAATTAACAGTTGGATGTGCCAAAACGTTCTTCAGTTAAACAAGGAGAAAACTGAAGTCATTGCATTTGGAAACAAAGATGAAGTTCTCAAGGTGAATGCATACCTTGACTCTAGGGGTCAAACAACTAAAAATCAAGTCAGAAATCTTGGGGTGATTCTGGAGACAGACCTTAGTTTTAGTAGTCATGTCAAAGCAGTAACTAAATCAGCATACTATCATCTCAAAAACATTGCAAGAATTAGATGTTTTGTTTCCAGTCAAGACTTGGAGAAACTTGTTCATGCCTTTATCACCAGCAGGGTGGATTATTGTAATGGTCTCCTCACTGGCCTTCCAAAGAAGACCATTAGACAGCTGCAGCTCATCCAGAATGCTGCTGCCAGGATTCTGACTAGAACCAGAAAATTGAGCATATCACACCAGTCCTCAGGTCCTTACACTGGCTTCCAGTTACATTTAGGATTGATTTTAAAGTACTTTTACTCGTTTATAAGTCACTCAATGGCCTAGGACCTAAATACATTGCAGATATGCTCACTGAATATAAACCTAACAGACCACTCAGATCATTAGGATCGAGTCAGTTAGAAATACCAAGAGTTCACACAAAACAAGGGGAGTCTGCTTTTAGCTATTATGCCGCCCGCAGCTGTAACCAGCTTCCAGAAGAGATCAGATGTGCTAAAACATTAGCCACATTTAAATCCAGTCTCAAAACTCATCTATTTAGCTGTGCATTTGTTGAATGAGCACTGTGCTACGTCCGAACTGACTGCATTGTATTTTATGTATAATCCTTTTCTATTTAACCTGTTAACTAGCACCAGGACGCCAGCGTCCTCAGAGCTCTTTGTTTGCACACGTCATTGTTTTCAAACAGATAAAGTAAAACAGGACAAAATGAATCTTGACAAACTATATATCATTTTGAAGGTCTAAGCCTCTAGCATCGACGACAGATCGCTGTTTTTCGATAGAAAGCTTATACGGAATGTATTTGCTAAATTTGTGTAAGCAGTACACATCAAAACATGTTTAGGAAACTCGCAGCACATACCGTATTCATCCTGATAACGACTCTCAAATGTATCCACTGCTGTAAATCCTGGTTTCGTTTGAAAGATAAGGGTCCACTGAACAACATTCCATCGAGCACTTTTAGTCCAAAGAAACAACAACGCTGTAATTTAGATCGTAATCCTTTGTTTACGTCTCATCTCTTGAGGGAGAGTTATTGTTTGTGTCCGTTATGGAACAAATTACGCTCAAAAACAGCGTCTTGGTGGTAAAAAAACAGCACGATTTTGTAGCAGACAATGTCCCAAACAGAATGAAACCATCCAAAAAAAAAAAAGTCAAAGATACACGGAAGATTGTTTATTTGAATTCTGGCGCTCCCTCGCGACGCGCATGACGCACGCTGTGACGCACCTGTCATCTGATGGGGCGTATCTTAGCGATCTTTTAGCACTATAAAAAAAAAAGAAAAAACATTTTTTTTTTCTTCAGCAGCAGTTTTCATATATGTTTGCGTGTTTTGTGGAGAATGGGCCTGTATCTGTGTGATTAACATCCGTATAGCTGATAATCAGCATCTGATTACTGACTGTTCACAGATATCAGTGTGAATGCAGTCTATATAAAAGGCCATTATAATGTGAATATTAACTATATTGGGCAGCCATCAGTATGATTAGCATATGTATGAATGATCATCAGCAAGTGATTACTAATGTATGAGCAGGGGAGCATCTGTTTGTCAGGAAATCAGTATGTACTTAAGTTATTTTTTTATTATTATTATTGTTTTTTTTTTCATCACTCAAAAATTATTATTATTGTATTTTTCTAGTGCTCAAATAAATCACTTGTACGATTTCTAAGATTCTGTATACTGTTTTATAATTGAAAAACTGCAGTGGCATGTATAAAGACTAATAGTTTGTAGTAGAACCCTTCAATAATTTGGTAAATATTTTTCCTCAAACGGGGGGGGGGGGGGGGGGACTAGAAAAATGTCTGCAGGAATCTCATTTTTCATGGTATCTTCTTCAGATTTGAAATATAAACTCATGAGACATGTGACTTTCAGCCCATTACTTTTCTGGATTTCTCCAGGATTTATTTCATGTATTTTTATATGAATATTTAAAAAAATTCAGTGTGGTACAATTTTTATCAAGGCACTTCAGTGTCTATAACTTTTTATATTTTTGAGCATCATCAACTCTGGATGATGGATAGTAAAGG